>OZ025239.1:45733127-45765627 GCA_964019155.1 Osedax fenrisi
TCACAACCACCATCATCATCATCATCATCATCATCATCATCGTCGTGGTGATAACAATCTAAATCGAGTCAAACATTGTTATTAAAAATTCATAACTTTTAATTTATTTATTTATCAATCGATAAAAGAAACCATTAATTATTATATATATGTATAATATATAAATGAATAACATCGAGCATTTCTTTAGTTGCAAACGCCATGATTCCCTCAAATATGATCACATTCGCTCCGTAAACAGTTTTCTATATATTATGAGAATATTAATTATGAAAATAAAAAGTGTCAATATATAAATCATTTTACTTCATATGAATGGCTAAAGTATGTAAATCAAGTTAAATAATCATATATATATATATATAGGTATTTGACATAATTAGTAAATAGCATTCTTAATATACAAATAACTAAAAAGACTATATATATATACAAATAGAAGTATATAAAACCTTCTCCTTCTCTCTGCCGTGTGTAGAGAAGTTATAAATAGGTACCTCGACATTCTTACCCTCCTTCAGACGAGTTAGAGTCTCGACGACGAGGTCAAAGTCGAATGCATCCGGATGATCAAAGTTATACTCTGCGGCCAGTGCTTGTTTGTGTTGTTCAGTGGTCAATACCTGTACAATGTACATACAGGGGTGATACTTATACACACTACACGAGTGTGCTTGTGCTGAACCTGTACAATGTACGTATGGGGTGATACTTATACACACTACACGACTAGCTTGTGCTGAACCCGTACAATGTACGTATGGGGTGATACTTATACACACTACACGACTAGCTTGTGCTGAACCCGTACAATGTACGTATGGGGTGATACTTATACACACTACACGACTAGCTTGTGCTGAACCCGTACAATGTACGTACGGGGGTGATACTTATACACACGACACGTGTGTGCTTGTGCTGAACCCGTACAATGTGCGTACGGGGGTGATACTTATACACACTACACGACTAGCTTGTGCTGAACCTGTACATATGCTAATATGTAATAACAGTACAATAAATAAGCAAGAGGTGTGGTCACTATGATTCACTAATAAGTAGATATGATGGTGTAATGGTGTTGGCAAAGGGGGGCGTGTAGAGTGGGGCGTGTAGAGTGGGGCGCATTAGAGGGGTTAACCCTATAGGTTTTGTTTAGTCGCAATGGGGGTGAGTATTAATGATGGGGGCTGTACAACCATGCTGTTGTTGTTTGTTATGTATACTGATTAATATGTTATGTATTGAATGAAGACTTTTAATAGTCCCACTGAATTGTATACTACTACTACTACTAATCATATCTCTATAAGTAGCTGTATGGCAGTGTAGAATAGAATTGAGTTGTGAATAGATCAGCTTTAGTGAATAGATATACTTGTGGTGTTAAGCATTCAGGCATGGTTTTAGTATATATGTATGTGTGTGTGTATATGTATGTGTGTGTGAGCATGTGTAGGTCTGTTGGAATGATTTTGTGAGTGATAAAGTGATAAAAGATTTATATATATATTTATTGAAATTGAGATTTTCACTAGGTTTTTATTTCTATGAAGGAAATTCATTAATTTTTTGATATAAATATTGCATAATGTAATATTGGCTAATATGAATGCATTTAGATGATAAGAATGCATAATTAGCCAGTGGTTTTTAAGCTATGGGGCATGTACAGAAATAGGGAATGGAGATTTTATGAGTGAAATGGAGGACAATCATATTAAAGAGATGTTTATAAATTTTGTTATATGTATATTTGAAAAAATCATAAAAATAAACATATATTTATAATAAATTTATATTGAAAGTATCCATATTTCCAAATTTGTATATATTTCATTTTGAATTTATGTAGAAATCTTTAAATATTGCATGTAAAAAAATTATAGGGAAATTATAAATTAATTTAAATATAACCTATAATAAATATAATCCTCTATTAACTAATGATTTTCTTTCAGAAAATATTTGACATAACTAACACGTAGAAAATGTACATGCAGGTATTACTGCAATCATAAACTACAAGTTTTACTGCAATCTTAAGGAAACATGTATCATTTATTGAAATAATTGAAGTATGAGAATGTTATGACAATTCTTACATACTTATCAAGTCTTAGCTAACTAACTAGTGCTAATTATCTAACTGCCATATGATTGAATTATTAAATGTTCTGAACAGGATGGACCTGCTGAGATAATAATGATGCATAGCAATGCCTTTCAAAGCCTCTCCAAATATGGTCGGTACTCTATGGGAGAAGAAAGTTATCAAAAAGTATAACCTATTTTCTACATTTAAATAAAGTTGTTTGCAATTAACACTTGAAGTTCTAAAATATGACATAAAAACATGTCATCACTGTTTATGATATAAACTATTTCCACAATATTTAGTTAGATAATATTCAGATGAATGTGTTGGTCGTTATGAATTACAGCCATACAATAAGAGTCTCAGCAACAGCTAATCAATTCTAATTGCTTGCCTCACATTCTCTATATTCGCATTGAAAATTCTAATTCCTTTTTAATCAACTTATATTTGTGAAAGCGGATTTTCGATTGTAATCGTTATACATTAACTTTGATAGATGTTTTCTCAGAATGTTAATTTTATTATTATTGCTATACTAAAAAGTCCGGAAGTTTTTTTTTTCTATTCTATAAAAATTGCTATAATTTTCAAAATATTTAGAAAACATTCAATTTCATAACAATTACATTTATTTTAATAATATAATATTTAACATTTTATAACCGTTTTTCTTAATTTTTTTTCATTTTTATAATTGAATTACTCCTATTATGAAACATAATGTATATGATAAAAAAAAATCGTAATTATGATAGAATGAAGTATTATTATTACATTTGCGTACAAATTATGTAAAAATATTTAAGATATTTCAAGTTGGAGAGTTTTAAATTCTGGTAATTTTCATATCTATTTACATGTGTCCGTGTGAAGGTAGTGTTTGCCCTTAATGACAGGCACTCATCTACTCCACGTTGTTATCTCTCAAGGTCATCACTAAATCCTCTCTCATACGTAGCTGAACCACTTGCACATACCATCAGAAATGTAATTAAACATATTGTATAATTTAAAATTTATAATATGTATTTCTAGTAACAAATATCATAGTATACTACAATACTATTGTAACAATAGTTCAGTATATATATATATACATATTGAATAATTTATAAAAGTAAAACTTTGTCATTTGATATGTATAAATAATATATATATATATATATATATATGTACAAATATTAAGGGGGGCGAAATATACTTTGCCCACCTCACAATTTATAGTGAGGAAAGCCGATGCCTCCACCCCCTGTTCCGACGACGTATGTTCGTATGTATATGCGTAATACCTTGTAGAATGAATCCATACTCAGTAACGACACCCATTGTATATTCAATGTTTCAATGATCATCTTAGCCACAGTAGTTTTACCCGAAGCACTTCCTCCACAGATTCCTGTGATGACGGTCAGGTTATAGTATAACTAATTGTACATTATAGTTAGCGTGTTATAGTATATCTTTAAGCATATTCATATCTATCTATTGCTGTAGTAGACGGCATGAGTCACGACTGCATATATATCCACTGTTAAATCTCAGCAGACTTGAAATTGTCACATCAAGAATGTCGACCTAGCTGAGATTTATCATTGGCTATAATGGAGGTGTGACGTATAGCCTTTCCTACTGAAAAGTCCATAGCACATATCTATATCTATCTATCTATTAGTGTTGTACAATATCAAAAATGTCTAATCTTTTTTTTTTCGGTTGGGTTCAAATCCTTGATAGGGGTATTTCGGGTATTTGATAAGATTTAATGCTTTCAAATTTTAATTTTTTTTTTGGTTCGGGTAACGATCAGTAACATTCAGGTAACATTCAACTATTTTTATTAATGGGATACTCTGGTTGTGGAAATATTAGCATATTTTTTAATTAAATTTTTTTTTATTTAAGAGATATAATATATATGTACCAATATTCCGAAACTAAAACAATCTATATATCATTAAAATCAAAATTTTAGAACACTACCTTTAAAAATAATATATATATAAGTAATAACATTTTAGCATATAAACATATAAATGTCAGAAATATAAATTATTGTACTCTTTTTAAACTCTGAACGTTTTTTAAACTGGATCACTATTACTATAGTAATAGATATTTAAAAAGGAAAAAATTATTATTTTTCAAAGTTTTTTCTTTTTTTAAAATCTATAATTCTAAAAACAGTGATCAACCAAACTTGATGATATTTTCGGAATATATTATATATGTTATACAAGTATAAATATGTACTAGTTTTAAAATCGAATATCTTTCAAAATAAATAATATTTTCTTACAAAAAGATAGTCCAGTATAAGAAACATTCTACTCTACAAAATACAGTTTACAAAATTACAAAATATTAATAAATTATTGAGTTATTGATTATTTTTTAAATCCCTATTAAAAATTCCTAGCTAATTACATTGAATTGCAACTATAGCAACCCACATATCCTCTTTAATATGTATACCTACCATTAATCAATTGTGCTCATTCTTGTATCAGTGTTTATTTTATTTATTGGTAATTTGTGTCTATTATATGTGCAGTATAATTTTTATATGTTATTGAGTGAGGTTTACTTATGTCATTTCGACTTTGAATATTGGATTCGAGTATATTGACGTAATCTATATATATGTATATACATATATTATAATTTAATATAATTAATGATATATACATTTGACCCACATTACTATGATTACAAGTGAATACTAACCGATGACAAAGGGTTCCCTAATCTGACCTTGGGAATTATACCAAGGAGGTCTTCCAGCAGTGTATATCGTCCTATTTCCTGATTGCACGATACGAGATCGGGTGGCCGCGGAAGAAGTGCTAACAGATCTTATGCGCATACCTCGTTTCGCTACAGCCACTTTATTCGATGAACTCATCTCATTGTCTTTCTCATAACTTCCGTAGTTACTTCTATACAAATATATTAAATCATCAATTAATAAATAGCTGATATATATATATATACAGTAATAAATATGTATATATGTAGTAAATGTAGATGGTATCATAATAGAGAGGTCAATTCTCTCATATGATATATAAATCTGCTTTTACACCAACAAAAAATAGCCAGATATCATCACAATTTGGTAGTTTCGGTGTGAACGGCTATACTAATATTAGGTAGGTCGATGCATGACCTTACGCATGTGTTTATATATAAATGACATATTATAAAATTTTGACTTGCCCGATATCTAGCAAATGTTTAAAACCGAATAATTTGAAGCAGTCGATATCAGGCTATAAAAAGTGGGCTGATATCAGGCAGCTTTGTGGAATCATTTCTCGAAAGCATATTGCTATTAAAGTGTTCCTTTTTTACTCATTATATAACTATATTATATTGTATACATATGCCATGTGTATTAATTATTTATTTATATTATACAAGTAAAATAAATATTATTCATTCATTCAGCTGTGTTGGTGTGAAAGCAGCTTAAGTAATATCAAATAATATATGTTATATTTAAGTATTATATTATAAGAAGAGCAAGCTACAAGAAAGCTTATACTAAAGATTTAGCGAAGTAAAGATATTGTATTGCCTATATAAGAGTGCACTATTGATAAATTTAACAAAAACTCGCCATACGTATTCTACGAGTGGAGTAAAAATAACAAAATGTACTCCACTCATTTTACTTTAAACTTAAGTTGAGTAAACTTTACTACACTCAGTTTATTTTACTATAGTCCAGTTAACTCAGCATATATTACATGAATTTTTCATTGTTTATATCCATTAAGGACCTGGAAAAAAGATGATTTTTGAAATAACTATACTATTTATTAAAAATAATATTATATAAAATCATAAAATTTGATTTATACCCTTTAAAATGATGTATGATATGAAGGCATGAAAGTAACTATACATGCCCTAAATAAGCTTGCATAAAAAGCAGGATAACATATGTAAAGCTACCTCTTCTTATGGTGCATGTTGTGCATAGTTGTAAATATGTT
The DNA here is from genome assembly GCA_964019155.1 of Osedax fenrisi. Lineage (NCBI taxonomy): Eukaryota > Metazoa > Annelida > Polychaeta > Sabellida > Siboglinidae > Osedax > Osedax fenrisi. Next base: position 45,739,230 of record OZ025239.1, read on the forward strand.
TATTGTTATTGTATTCATTTACATAGAATATATATATATATATATATATATATATATATTTATTCTATGTAAATTAATCATTGATCAAATATGATAAATACATTATTTTTACTAAACACAAACCAACAAAATCTTTTGGTTTAATTTGATTTTTATTGATAAGTGACGGGTAGAGTAGAGTTTATAGTAAAGTGACAGATACCATACTAACTAGTAGAACATGGAGTGGAGTTTAAGGTAAAGTGACTGGTAGTCATAGATTTAGAGTACCATAGATAGCGCATTCGCGAGAATTGATTCTACACCAATGGAGAATCGGCCGCCATCTTGGGCGACTATAGAAACTGTTTTTACATTAAATTTAAAAATAAATGCATTTAATATATTATTATGCATTGTTGTAGCGTGAATTTTTGTACTTACAGTTAAACAAAAATTGTACCAGAAATATGATTACATAGTTAAATATATAACTATTACAAAAAATATATATATATGATCTATAAGTACAATAAATAGTATTTAATTAAACAATTTTTAAATTATTATTAAAAATAATATTTTTTTTAAAATATATTCCTATATCAACATATAGTTTTACAATATATAACTTATACATTATATTATAATATTTATTACTGATTAAGTATTATTAATATATAATATAAATATGTAATATGTATATATTTAATATATAATATAATATTATTATTTCATAATATTAAATATTTTCTATGTATATATATAGATTATATATATTATATTAATATATAATATAATATTATTGTTTTGTATTATATATATATATATTAATATAATATAGTATATTATATACTATATATACATAGGAAATATTTAATATTATGAAAATAATAATATTATATTATATATTAAATATTATACATATTAAATATATACATATTCATTATATATATATATATATATATATAATCAATATGTAATTTTATATATATATATATATATATATATATATATATATATATAATCAATATGTAATTTTATATATATATATATATATATATATATAATCAATATATAATTATAATTCTTTTAATGCATGTTGAACTATATTTATACTAATCTAATAGTCGTAATTATATTGATACTTTATTAATTCTTATTACTCTATGTATCACTATTGTTGTTGTGTAGATATATATAGTTATTATAGGAGTGATTGGATTAGTTAAGAAAGGTGTCAATACACAACGTACTGTCACGTAACATCATATCATACTTTCAGTACAACGTACTCTCACGTTATATCATATTGTACTGTCACGTAACATCATATCATACTTTCAGACCACCGTACTCTCACGTTATATCATATTGTACTGTCACGTAACATCAATTCATACTTTCAGACCACTGTACTGTCACGTTATATCATATCATGCTGTCCCCTCTAGCACAACGTACTGTCACGTAACATCATATCATACTTTCAGACCACCGTACTGTCACGTTATATCATATTGTACTGTCACGTAACATCATATCATACTTTCAGACCACCGTACTCTCACGTTATATCATATTGTACTGTCACGTAACATCAAACGGTGGTCTGAAGGTATGATATGATGTTACGTAACATCATATCATACTTTCAGACCACCGTACTGTCACGTTATATCATATTTTACTGTCACGTAACATCATATCATACTTTCAGACCACCGTACTCTCACGTTATATCATATTGTACTGTCACGTAACATCATATCATACCTTCAGACCACCGTACTCTCACGTTATATCATATTGTACTGTCACGTATCATCAATTCATACTTTCAGACCACTGTACTGTCACGTTATATCATATCATGCTGTCCCCTCTAGCACAACGTACTGTCACGTAACATCATATCATACTTTCAGACCACCGTACTGTCACGTTATATCATATTGTACTGTCACGTAACATCATATCATACTTTCAGACCACCGTACTCTCACGTTATATCATATTGTACTGTCACGTAACATCATATCATACTTTCAGACCACCGTACTCTCACGTTATATCATATTGTACTGTCACGTAACATCATATCATACCTTCAGACCACCGTACTCTCACGTTATATCATATTGTAATGTCACGTAACATCATATCATACTATCAGACCACCGCACTGCCACGTTATATAATATTGTACTGTCACGTAACATCATATCATAATTTCAGACCACCGTACTGTCATGTTATATCATATATAACTGTCGCGTAACATCATATCATACCTTCAGACTACCGTACTCTCACGTTATATCATATCATGCTGTCCCCTCTAGCACAACATACTGTCACGTAACATCATATCATCTTTCAGACCACCGTACTGTCACGTTATATCATATTGTACTGTCACGTAACATCATATCAAACTTTAAGACCACCGTACTCTCACGTTATATCATATTGTACTGTCACGTAACATCATATCATACCTTCAGACCACCGTACTCTCACGTTATATCATATTGTACTGTCACGTAACATCAATTCATACTTTCAGACCACTGTACTGTCACGTTATATCATATCATGCTGTCCCCTCTAGCACAACGTACTGTCATGTAACATCATATCATACTTTCAGACCACCGTACTGTCACGTTATATCATATTGTACTGTCACGTAACATCATATCATACTTTCAGACCACCGTACTCTCACGTTATATTATATTGTACTGTCACGTAACATCATATCATACCTTCAGACCACCGTACTGTCACGTTATATCATATTGTACTGTCACGTAACATCATATCATACTTTCAGACCACCGTACTCTCACGTTATATCATATTGTATTGTCACGTAACATCATATCATACTTTCAGACCACCGTACTCTCACGTTATATCATATTGTACTGTCACGTAACATCATATCATACCTTCAGACCACCGTACTCTCATGTTATATCATATTGTAATGTCACGTAACATCATATCATACTATCAGACCACCGCACTGCAACGTTATATAATATTGTACTGTCACGTAACATCATATCATACTTTCAGACCACCGTACTCTCACGTTATATCATATTGTACTGTCACGTAACATCATATCATACTTTCAGTACAACGTAATGTCACGTTACATCATATCATGCTGTCCCCTCTAGCACAACTACCTGTCATGTTACTTCAAATCGTACTATCAACTTCATTAAAAGATGCCTTTAATTAACACGACTGAGTTAATATCAATAACTAATACGACACCCGTATAATAAACTTACTTCATATAATATAGGTAACATAAAAGTACAGTCATTAGGAGCTTCATATATTGCATTTATAAATATTATTAATCATTCTTATACATCTTATGAGCCTGGTATAAACCAGAATAATTTTAATTAAAAATATATAAATGTTTATTAAAATAAAATATACACCAAGTGGATATGGAAATAATCTATAAGAAGTATACGAGATGTATATGAATTTTTTTTTACAAAATTAATATTATTTAATAATGAATAATATATATTTATATTTTGTATTATATTATTATATTATATAGTATCTATATTATCATATTTTTTATAATTATTATTACTTATATTATTATTTATTTAATATATTATTGTATGTAATATTTAAATTACATAGAATAACATATTTGATTATAATCAGAGTTTATCAATATAATAAATTACAATTTTACGAATTGTAATGCTTTACGATTTAGTTATATATGTAAAATATATTAAATTATGTATATCATATAGTATATTATATACATGTGTACATGATATGCAGTGTTTTATTATTTTAAAATGTATATTTATCATTTATTTAATATATTATAATTACAAATATTGTAAAGATATATATATCTATTTATATCTATATATATATATCTATATCTATATATATCTATAAGTATACTCTTAATATAACATTGGAACACTAATTTTTATTTCTTTAATATATTATTAAAATAATAATTATCGGAACTTTACATTTTAATAAATATTTAAAATATATTTTTGAAATTTTCACTTTATTTGAGTATAAAATAATCTGTAAATAATATATTTATATTAGCTTAATTAATATTAATAGCATAGATTTATTATTTCATATATTTGTAATGTATTAAATAATTAAACTTCAATTTAAATACATAAAATTGTAATAAATATTAAAACATATTTTTTAAATTATTACTTTATTTGAGTATAAATTTTATAATAAAACGAATCTGTGAATAATATAAGTATATTAGCTTAATTATTATTAATAACAACGATTTAGTAATACACATATTTATAATTTATTACATAATTAAACATTGTATTAACTTATAAATAACATATAAATAACATTTTAACTATAGTTTTTAAAATAATATATATTTTTACATATATATGTTTTCTATAGTCGCCCAAGATAGCGGCAGCTCTCTCCGCATTGGTAGAAATAATTTGTGTTGAACGAATAGCGAATGCGCTATCTATGGTACTCTATATCTATGCTGGTAGTGCACCCTAAACATGTATCCAATTTATTATATAACTAATTGATAATAGTATCACTAGGTGGCAAATCAAATATTATTTTATCAAATACATTATCTATCAAATAAAATTATTTCACATGATAAAATAATCAATTTTAATATAAAAGTTGATTATTAATTTTATTTCATTTAAATTTAAATTTTATAAAAGTATCATTATATTATAAGTACTTTATTATATTATTATAATAAAAATGTATTGATTAATGTATGATTATATTAATGACTGTGCACTCTAGTCGATGATTTCAAAATGCGGGTGCTGTGGGTGTGACTATGGATGTACACCACTATAGCCATAATATTTGACAGGCTAATTCGATTACATAATATTGTAATATAAATTTGTATAGTTTAATTGAATATTTTTGAAATTAAATCATATAATATATTAATTGACATGTACAAGTACTATAAATTATAGTCTATAATACATAATACCTATAAAAGTATACATTAATTATGAAGTAAACAAAAAGTGAAAAGGAATTGAGACTAGCTGCTTTATGATTTCCTTTCATTATAATAAACTATCTATCAATTGTTGTATATATAATTAAGGATTTCCGCTCACTATCTCTGCAATGGTAATTTTTTTACTCCCAACTAGAAAATTTACAGTGGTATATTTAATTATATATTGATGATTTCAATCTTTGAATCAAAGATATCAGAGATATTGATTTATTTGTAAAGTTAAATGCATTAATATTTTTTATTTCTATATAAATATTTTATTAAAAAATACAAATTATTTATATATTAGGTTTGAATTGAACGATGTTCAATTCAATGATTGAATTGAAATTCAAAATAATATAATAATATTGAAATCATTGATTTAAAATCAAGTTTTTGCATTGATTTTTGTATCAAATTAAAATTTGTACTCATGGATAATGATATAATACGATAAAATCACTCAAGCGTAAAATAAAAGTTTAACAAAATATTCGTTAGCAGACTATGATATACTATATGATATATATATATATATATATATATAATATAGTCTATATTATCATTTATATAGAAACTACTATAGTAACTATAATTGTACATTATTATATATTCAATATATTATATAATAATATTGAATATTATTATAATAATTATATTGCATATATATTATATATATATATATATATATATATATATATATATATATATATATATATATATATATATATATATGGCCTCCGACTATTTTGATTACTAATGACAGGGTAAAATCTATAATATTACGCGTATTTACGCGTTGCGAGAGTTGACATGCTCGAGCGCTGTTTATGTGTATGTGTTTGTGTGTGTGTAAACTTTTTATATATATATACACATTTGTATTTATATCTATTTATATATATATATATATATATATATATATATATTCCAATCATTGTAATGATTGGACCAATGTAATTTAGTAATAATAGCGTATTTAATAATATACAAATTTGTATTTATATCTATTTATATATATATTCTATATTTAATATTATATACTATCATAGTAACTATATATTATATACATAAATATTATGATAATATATATATATATGTTTGTGTATATATATATATATATATTACATTACCCATCAGAACTTCCAGTAGGCGATATACTTTGATCTTCTACTTCGATTAACGTTTGGGAATTTAAAACACAGTTTGATAATTCTATAGTATTTTTTTCGATGGACATTTTTAACTAATACTATTCTATATGTTAAATGTATATATAGTATGTAATATATTTATAAAATACTTATCATATACTAACTAATGAAACTTGTTAAAAATTAATTATTAAATTAGAGATAAAAAACTAAAATATGAAATCTAGTTTGCACGTTGTAAAACGCGATCTGTCAATTAGGGCAAAAAATTATTATATATATATTGTAATGAAAGTAACTTTAGCAAATATGTAATTGTAGTATTAATTATGAAATATAAATTTATAATATTCTATAATTTCCCAAGTTAAAAATAAGAGAGTTACAATTGTATTAGGTTTTAAAAGTATTAGTTTTTCTTTGAATATTTATTGAAAAAATGCATTAATCGTATGATCTTTGTTAAATATTAACCCATAGACATTAGAATCAAGACCTCCTATAACATCGGGTATTTATAGGAGGTTATATGAGGTATTGTTATAATTCGTTAATTACCTAATTATAATCTTTATTATGGATTATAATGTCTATGCCATAAACACCAGAGGGGTGAACCTAGATCACAAACTTCTATAGATACGAATAGGAATCTTGTGGCAAAATTAAATCATAAATCACAATAAATTTGTTAACAATTATTAAAATAATTATATAATTATTATATAATTATATCACTGAATATCATTCATTATATGTAAATATATGTAACTTTTTTATTAGCGACAAAGATTTTCCGAAGGATCTGCTTCGCAAAATCTTTGTTATCGAGAAGGTTCTTGGGATATGTGAAATTTTCATACATATTTATGTACATGTAAATTATCGATAGACTGGTTATTTTAATATGTAACTATAATAAATAAAATAATTTATTGTAAAAAAGTATGCATATTTTAATACGATATTAATAAATGAATCAACAGAACAAGTCATGACTTCGCTGTAGCGATATTTATCCTTATACACATTTCTGAACGTTACTTATTTAAAATTAGTCTATGATTCATAGACTCTATGAACGATATATATGTTATGATTAAATCGATATTAACTATCCTTCATAAATTATAAATGTTGCCTGTAAGCTTTTCTAATTTATATATATTGTGAACTTCTCTGAAGTTCACCGCTAAAGTGTGTTTACATTACATGTATTTCAGGAAAGTTTCCGGAAATATAGTAACTTTAAAACGATTTTCTATGGTCGTAATAGGATACCAGTGGCCCCCTTTAAAGTTACTATATGTCAGGCAAATTACCGGAAAGTAAATGGGTATCCCATTAAAATTGTACTTAATTGATAGAAAATTGTTTTAAAGTTAATATATTTCCAGAAATACTTGTAGTGGGATACACCTTAATACAGTATATATATTTGCTATAACATTATTTGAGGTTTAATTAGTATTCAACTATTAAATAGAGCTGTGTAAATATTTAATTAAATATATATATATATATATAAATTGTAAAATAAGTTCCATATCATGTGCTAACTCCATGTTATGCAACGACAAGACAACGTCTGCTTATACTTGATAGTTTATCTGTTTTTTTAGCTGTCTTACAAACTGAAGTTAACCTATAAAAGTTTGTTCTAATCACAATTTGTATAGGCTCAATTCGGGATGTAGCAGAAAAAAGATAGAAAACCAATCCCAAAATATCAATATGTGTAACGTCTATATATATATAAATGTATACATATACACAGACTTCATGTGTTAAACAATAATATGTGTGGCTATAGTCACGTATATATATACAATGTTATATAATTGAGAGTCCTCCAGGTTTATAAATATCACATTGACAGATATAAACCATCAAATGATTCATAAATGATATTATATAATATATAGTGTGTTAATATACTATGTATATTGTATATATATATAGAACAAATGTTGCGAAGAAAAGATATAACATTCCCTATATGCAACGTAATTAATAACTATTACCTGCCACAACTAGTAGTAGTTGTATCGAATCACGGAAATAAATGTATGTACGGCGCTGTTTCCATACAACAATGTTTCTATTACAATATAGAGCATACTCTATAAAATGACAGGCAATATTAATTAGATTTTACTCGCCACATAGATATGTATAGTATTTAAAACCTACATATCCTATTGCTTTGTTATATATTAGCAGTGAACACTGGGTTTTTATTATATAAATAACAATTTAAAACATATTATTTTATATTTTAAAAGTATATAGTTTGATACTACTTTACTTTATAAACAACACATAGCTCCTAAAATTAACCCACTATAGGCGTTTTTAATACATAATCAAATTACACAATTTCGCACAAGTGTTATATCTTTCCTAACAAATCTTTATATGTAGTATATATCCACATATGTGTGGCTATTTATCTTATTAATAAAGTAGAGGCATATTCACAGCGATTAATAATCACTAAATAAAGAGATGTTTAAAATATACTACTCTTTCGCGCACACATTTTAAAAATGTCATGTCCTTGTCATTGAGCCGACGACCTGATCCAAGATATTTATTTATTTATAAAAAAATTGATTCATATTTTTAATTTGTATACATATTAATATTTTATTAAAAAATTACGAATTTATGAATAAATTCGGTTTGAATATATATTTACTTACTGGGTGAGTCGGGTTGCTCGAGCATTATATATATTACATTTATATAAGTTTTATAAATTTATTAAATATGTACTCCTGGACTATGATGAAATAAGATAAAATAACTCCAGTGTAAAATAGAAATTGACAAAATATACATTAGTAGATATCCTGTCCTTGTTGATGCATTACAAAAACTGCAGCTTTAAAGTATTATTGAAATCATTGATTCCAAAACGAGTTTTTGCATTGATATTAAATTAAAATATGTACTCACACATCATAATGCAATATGATATCATGCAAGCGTAAAAGACAAGTTTACCAACATTTATAAGCATATGTCATATCCTTGATATTAGTATACCATACTAAATACATAATATATATATTTATATAATACAACTTATATATTTTAAATGAAACAAAATTATATATATATCAAGATAATAATAATGGCATTCACTCAACAAATTTAAAATATAACATATGGTATGTCTAAAGGGGCATGGCATATAATCAATGGAGATAGAAAGACTCATTTGTATACACTATTCTAGTAATGTATAATTGTTAATCTATTCACAATTGAATGCAATATGTTTTCTATTATAACAATAAAGCTGTAATGTTTATAGTATCAAGAGTTAGCACAGCCATTATTTAGTTAAACTATTTCTTAACTGTTATCATCATAATAATCTTAATTATGTCTATTTTATATTAAATATAACAATCTTTAAAATATTATACTTAAATTTGTATACAATAACTTATATTCGTACTTACCAATTATAATATACATTATATTTAAAAGAATATGTTTGTAATAATCTATTATTTAAATACAAATATATATATATATATATATATATATTAATAATAAACATATATCTTGTATTTATAATTATAATTATTTAAAATTATTTGTATACAACATCTTCTACATGAACATACTTTAAACAATAAATGAATAGGAAGTTTTTACAATTCTCTACCATAAGATATCATATATTAGAGTTAATAATAAAGATAATGAGATAAATAATCATGTCTCTCCTCTTTCAGGTGCCGAATGCATACATTATATATAAGATAATATCATTCTAATATCTACCTATGACATTTATTCTGAATGAATACATTTTTGCTTATATAAACATCATTATATCATTGGGTAACTCTATTTGTGTTTGAATAAATTAATATATAAATATATAAACATATTATTATTAGTAAATATTTAATGATTAATTATATTTATCAATTAATAAATTTAAGAATAATAGCATTATATATGATATATCGTATTAAATAAAAACATATAATGAATAATAAATAAATGTATAAGATCAATAATATGAATGATGTCCCATCAGACGTATTAATAACGTGAATATGGATGTAGTAGATGGATAGGTCTACAATCTTTGATCGGTGTACCTCTATTCTCGTCTGTTATAACGCGGCTATAAGCACCACGATGATTACGCACATATCACCGTCAGCGTGTGTGTGTGTGCGCGTGTGCTATATCACGGTTGGTTAGCGGTTATTATTACAGGTGGAGCTACTTCTCGTTAGACCATCACCGTCTGTTTCAGAGCACCGGAAGTACCGTCTCCCTTGTAGACGACACCCGTCTCGATGGGGCGCAGCGGGGCTTTCATTACCCTGCAGTAGAGGAGGGTGGTGATAGGGTAGGACGAGAGGGGACGAAGGCAAAGTGGATAATAACATATAATAATTATTATTAATAATAATAACATTTATTTATAGAAATCTCATATATATATATATTGAATACAAATAGTGGATAGAAGTCAATAAGTTTTTTGTAACGTACCACAGTACCAAGTTAGCAAGCATTTTTCGTAACGTACCACAGTCCCATCTGCATGCTTATACATGTAAATGCAGATAGTACTATGGTACGTTGGTATGTTACAAAAAAAGCAACATCCCACAGAACCATAGTATCACAGTCCCATCTGAGTTTACACGTATAAGCATACAGATGGGTCTGTGGTACGTTACAAACGACGCACCCATAGACTTGTTATAAATAACTGTGAGGGGTCGCTCAGACAATACACTACACCTAGAAGAAGACAGTCATGTTCTATACGCTGTCAGCCATCTTTAATTAGGAGATATTCTACATGTTGGTAATGATGTAACTAGTGAATGATATACATTTCAGTGATGGGAATACATCTAGCTTATAAATTTAGATATTACTCTGATATTAAAGAGTAGGATGATGACATATTCTTATATTATTCATACTTTTTAATCAATACTAACTCTTTAATCATTACTCGTAAATATTCCATATACTTTTTAAATTCATCCGAATCGAATGCCTGCAAATTTTATATTCATTTTAGTTTATTTGATTTTTAACATGTTTTGTTCGTAATATATATATAAATTTTTCATGTAAATATTAAACTATATAATTAATAATGTATTATTATTACATGTTACAAGTTAAGAATAATTCGATATATTTAAAGTATAAATCAAATATTTCGAGGCCCTATTTACCAAACAATGTATTTAATTATATTTTCAAATATTTTTACGAATTTTACAATAAATTTCGTTTATACAGTAACTGACTTATAAATTCTTCATTTTGTTAATTTTGTATTATTCTTTGTTTATTTCAATAATGTATTCATAAATCGTTAGCAAATATTTATACTTTATACTTTCAATTCAATATTTTCTTAAATAAAAAATCAATTGATAAACAAATCTAATAAATATCTAATAAATGATATCTAATAATAAAGTAAATAGTCAGTAATAGGTTGGGTTTGTCATAATAAAATTTTTTTTTTCGAGACAAGTTATTACAGAATTTTATAACACTTATTCAAAATAATAAAATTTCCAGTAATTCCCAGTAACTAAATTTTACTTTTAATTCATACTTAAAATATATGAAGGGATATTTACGATTAAGTTCTGAAAGATTCATATAAATATATAAAGTAGATCAAATGTAGTGGATATTCAAAGATTAAAAATTAAGTTTAAAATTAAAGAGCAATAATATCAGTTTATAAAAAAATTATAAATATTTTACTATTAATTTAATCTTTATTTGTATACAGTTGTATTTATAAATACTTATTGATGACACTTATAGTTACTTTTATGCATTAAGCAATATAACATTTTAAAGTTAATATATTATATTTACTGATTTTTACTGATACAATATCATTTTTAATAAAATATATATTTATTTCAAAATTCATATGTTTCGCCGGCCCTTAACTTTAAATAGTGATGAGTAAAGTTAGATACTTTAATATAAAGCTTGAAGTTCGAAAAGTAGAAAGTTTGAAACTGAAATAAACTTCAAGTTTGAAACATCATAACGAGCGTGATCATAGGTGAGGATGAATGCATCCATCACACACACACGTACACACTGTTCCCAGTTATTCTGAGAAAATATATTATCCTAGGATAATACTAGAATAATCCTTAGCTATCTCCGTAATGGTGTATATAATCCTAAGATAATCCTAGGACAATTTATCGTCGCAGACAACTTGTGTAATAAATACGGACCCTGTGACCATAACGGGCGTGGTTGTAGGCGAGGATGAACGATTCCACAGCGCTTCTGTCCAGGTTAAGGTACAGCATCTGATTGTTGAGGAAGTCTTGCACCAATAGCGAAGGCTCGTAGCGGATGTTGTGCCGCTTCTCAAACGCTTCATCTAAGGACACATATGTTGAGGTCAACGTTACATAACTAGATTTCATAATTCAAACATACATAAAGAAATTCATAATGAGAATGTATGATAATAGAAAATATAAATGAAATATTACTAGAATTTCAGTATTACTAATTATGTAACAGTATAGGTTAAATATATGAGAAGTATTTAATTTATTTAATGTAGCGAATGAATTTCTCTAAATTTTCTCTTAAATGAAGTTATGCTCTCATTGGGGGCAAGGTGCGCCTATATTTTTGATATTTTTTTTTAAAATATTTGAATATTAATGTAAATTTTGTAAGTTAAATGTAATATATGTAATATGTGAAAAAATGTACTATCGATATATTGTAGATCTAATACTAATTTAAATATTTTTTACAAATATTAAATATTACAATTTTATTAGGCCCATTTTACTTATATATTACATTACAATTAAAAATGGGAGCGTAGGCCAAATATTATAATTCTATTTTTTATTAATTTTCATTTATGGTGCCAATAAAATATTCTAAATTCTTTATTTTTGTAATTTCGTATTATTTTTTATTTATTTTAATAATGTTATCATTTGAAATTATTTCAACTTTATACTTTCAACTATATATTTGCATAAATAAAAATAAATAATTATTTATATAGAAATATTAGTAGTGTAATGATTAATTACAATAATATATATAAATATTAATGAATTTATTTAAATAGTATATATACATACATACTATATTACTAATACTATTAAATATTATCGATTATTTAATATACATTCGAAAATAGCATATACGTTATAACACATTATACTACACAAACTTGATTGTGACATGCTAACATAGGGCTTTAGCTTCATCCATTGCTTTCATGCGATACAAATGCGTACATTTACCTGTGTGTGGTGTAACGTCAACAATAGAATGCGGGTGTAAGAGAACAAAGGGTGTTGCGGCGGTGAGCTAATGCGCGATGTCTAGATCAGCAGCTAACGACGAACCTTTCTTGAAGTTCTTCTCGATCGACATCACTAAAGACGGAGTCACAAGTTTCGGTTGATAGCGTATCTGGAGGACTCTTCTTAGACGTGCCTGTATCTCGTACTTCAGGGCCTTCGTGTGTATAGGAAGTATAGGAGAGTGTGTTCGATGGTATAAATAATGCGCTCAATAATTGTCTACATTAATTTCACATATATATATGAAAATATATGATAATTAGAATTTTATATATATATATATATAACTCAAACATTATTACTCGATTATGAAATATTAAATATAAAAGTGACTATATTTTATTGGTCTATAATTACTTTTTATAACACCTAATAATTTTGTTATTAATATTAATTAATTAAAAATATATAGACTATTAAATATACCACACACATTATAGTTTTGAAATAAATATATTATTTATTTAAAAAAATATTATATTAAAATCAGTAAATTTAATGTGTTATCTTTTAAGTGCCGGCGAAACCTTTGTTCATTATTTGTACATATTTGTTGTGTATTTAAGGCACTATAATTACTTTTATATGATGTAAACATCATTTAAAAATAATTAAATATATTTTAATATTTTAATAATATATTTGTTTGATATAAATTACAAAAGGAGGTTTCTTGGGCCCTTAGATGATGTATATGGCTTCATGTATCAAAGTAACTAAGTTCCATAAATTAGCATTTATAAACATTAGCTTGTAAAATATTTTATCAATATTTTAACTATTTCTAATGGAGACTAATTACGACCGGCGCGCCTTTTCTATAAATATATTTAGTGAGGCGGGCGGTGGCGCGCGCGCCAAATGTTTAAATTCACTAGCATTGATTGACAACTAGTGGGAGGAGCTATGGGCGGAGATAAGTAAATATCCTATATATAGACGATATCATACCTAGACGATATCAAGGACATATTTCCTTGACGATATTATAACTCAATAATCACGAGTTACCTTTGTTTGAATAAGGGGCTGTAACGCTCTATTGAACACGTAATTATTTTACATATACACTGGTTTATGTTACCATTATATGATTCATAATTCTATTTATAGAAACACGTGCAGTGCACGTCGTGCACTATCTTAGTGAATGCAGTATATATATATATATATATATATATATATATATATATATATATATATATATATATATATATATATATATATATATATATGTATATATATAAACACACACATATGCAGTATATATATATTACTAATTTCTTTATTAATTTTTATTAATTTGCTTACATTAGGTGCTCACACCGGTGTCGTATTTGAAAATTACCCCCATCCAAAAAATACTCCTTAAATATTCTATTATCTTTGTAAATTAATTTAAGTACAAGAATCAGAAGTTTTCAGATGCAATATGAAATTAATAAAAAACACATAATTCTCTATTGTATTAATTTTTAAAATCAATCATATTTACAAATATGTAATCGAATATTATTATTAAATTGTTATCTATAAGTTATCCTTAAGTATTTAATTTGATATTATAATTATATTTCCGAATTATGATTACTTTAAAAACTATATCAATAATATAATATATTCTCATAATATATAAATGCAAATATCTATAATTAAAGTGAATTACTATATCATATAGTATATGAATTAGATTTGACATGTATAAAGATTTATTTATTAAATAAACACTATATAATAATCAGACTCGCCCGACGGGATTGATTGACGGGCGACGCCCGTCAATCACCCACTACGCTATTTACATATGGGTACAAGTCTAAGCGTACTAATATTAAGCATGCAGCCTAATTCGTGTATACTAAATAAATTATTCACTATCACAGCCTATGTTTAACACATCATATAATAATGATATGATTATCATATATACATACAAAATAATATTCATATCATAATGATTATCATAATCATTATGATATGAATATTATTTTGTATATATTATTTTGAAAATGTACCTATTAAGTTGTGTATTTTTGTATATAAATATAAATAATCCGTGTAATTTAATTAGATTAATATATCATTAATATAATTATAAAATGTTACCATTTTAAAATATCAATATATTAGATATATATTAATCTAATTTTATTTCAAATTACGTTTACAAAATATATTAAGGACATGTCGTCCTTAATTAATTTCAAATTAAATATTATTAATATTTAATAAATATATTAAGGACTTTTATGTCCTTATTTTTTAAAAAGGGTATTTTTTGGATGGGGGTAATTTTCAAATACGACACCGGTCGTAATTAGTAACCTTTCTAATAATTAGGTTAACATCAAGGATTTTACGAAGCAAATATATTTCATTTTAATAAATTTGTAAATTAATGAAAATTTGCGCCATCTGTACTGCAAACTATTTATTTCTAATTCTTTTTTTCATTTAAATTTGAAAAATATATCACTATTATAAATTAATAGTTATGTACATTATTAAATAAAATAAAAATTTAATTTATAATGATTGTTTTAAGAATATAACAATATTTTATAATAAGAACCATTTTCCCTAAAATATAGTCAAGAAATATGATAAATTAGGTCCATTTTCAATGTAAAATTAAACATATTTTGTAACATGCTTAATTATGTAACAATACTTTGATAATTCACTATTGAAATTAAATAAAACAATAGTATTTCCACCTATATTTGAAACTAATCAGCATTGCAATTTATTTCATGTAAATAGATAAAAGTGACATATCTTTGATTTGCAAAATCATTGTAAACATTTTAGATTATAATTAAGATTACAAAAATTGATAGTATAACAAAGATCATAATCTTATTGAAATAAATATATAAGTCACTACATGGTAAAACGTATAGCCAATTAAAAAAAGCATCTTCTTACTATGTATTTTCTGCAATTTTGATCAAACTCCAATATATCCACTTTTTTTAAATTATTTTAAAATTAATTTGACGTCTTCATAACTTATAAACTACATGAAATTTTCAGAACTTATTTATAATAAACATCTATTAAGATATTATTAAACACCTAAAATATGTAATAACATACCTAATTATATAAAAGTATTATATATTTCTAGAATATTTATTATTTTACAAATTAGTAATTTGTAAACCAAATTTGTATGATCTTATAATTAACATATAGTCTACAATTTTTATTATATGTATTGGTCTACATATAATCTACAAGATAAATAAAAAATAGTTATTCATTATTGTATTTCAAAAGTTGTCATACTTTTAGTAAAATATAAATTTCCTATGTTCACTATGTAAGTCGTGAATATATGTCGCCGACCTTCAATAAAGTATAAATATGGTGTAAAGTTAGTGGTATAAGTTTAACATATGTTGTTATTCGATGCATATACATATAATTATATTATCTAAATAAATATTTAATAAACTATATCATATATTATAAGATATAAATTTATGACAAATTTTAATATTGATAAATGAAGTGATTCTATTGAGATTTAATTGATAAAAATCAGAAGTTAATGCACATATTTATGTTCCGATTCAAAGACGACAAATAAACTGAATTCTATTATTTAAAACATACATAAAAGTTAAAATATTTTAAATAATGAAATATGAGTTAATATGAAACATAACCTTCTTAAACATAATAAAGTATTCGATCATCTATTAATGCTATAACGTGATAAGGATGATGCGAATAATTCGTATAGATGAGCCGAGCTCGCAATAGAAACCTTGGGGATACATTCGCTGATATCGATGTGGGGAACATTGCGAGACTTGTACTTGAACCTTGCGATCTGCCTCTTGCCGAAGATCACCACTAGTATCATGAACTATGAGGGGGCGATAGGGGGTGATGTTACTACTGTATAATAACTGCCTGCGTGGCTCAGTTGGCTAAGGCGTCAGACACACAATCAGTAGGACATGGGTTCGAGCCGCATCCGGACTAATAAAATAGGTCTTAAAATAATATTTAGAAGTGATCTTATATAATTGTGTATAATTAAATGATCGTATCTCGTTAAAACCATGGATGCCTTAACATGAGAGCGGCTTCGAAGGCACATTAGAGCCATATGGTTATGGAGTGGAAGGAGTGCACTAGAATCGAATAAAAATAACTATTGTGAGCTAGACACTAACCATAACGCCCAATGATAGTATGAATATTACATTGGAAAGTGTGATCTGATTCGAGAAAGACATCTTGCTAGAATGAAAAGTAAGTATACGTAAAATATCATAAACATGATACCGTATAGCGCCTAGTATATTTTAGTGCGCATTTAATTAATTATTGTGAATTATACTTTTTATAATATATATTATACTTTTATATTAATTGTTAATGTAGATTTATCACATGAATAAATTTGCCTACTCTACCGGATATAATAACCACCGTTACGGTATTGAGCGCGTCACCAGATCTATAAATAGAACTCTTCAGACGTTATTTCGATGCAGCAGATGATTAGTATACTACTCCGTGTTTTCTTATTAATAGACGGAATCCTGTTTACGCAATTATCAAATCACTAATTTAATTAGTAATTCGAATAAATATTTGTCGGGCATTCGAAGCATAACATTACGTTACATTAAACATACAATAAAATTCACGAAGCTATAGACCAGATACCATAATAATTATGTATTATTATAATTATTATTGAATAATCCAATACAAAGAATTTGCGATGCAAAAATGGTTCACTACTTATCTAAGCTATGTAATTATTTTAATATAGTTCGCATATCAACCACTAGATGGATACATGTACACACATATTATTGTGTACTACACATGTATTATTATAATTTATATTTACTATTAATAATTCATAAGGTAATTAATCTAATTATCAGACTAATAAACTTTTGATATTATAATAGATATAATATATCTGATTAATGAATTATATTTTTAAATTACAACATTTTCACGGTATTGATAGTTTACATGTAAATAACAATGACTGAATCGATCTAATTTTTACCTATAAAAATTCAGTAACATTTTATGAATTCACTTTTGATATCTCTAATAATATTTTTAATGAACACTTACTTTTCGATATTTACCGCATTTTATATATATCTTAATTTAAGATTATAATAGGGTTTTTTTTTTGAATTTACATGTAAACAGATACAAAATCCAAAAATAGATGTTAGTTATCCTACCCGTCGTATTGAGCTAGTGTCATTTTTATTTCAATAATTCGGTCGAGTGAACGGATGTTAGGCAAAAATTAAATAACTATAAATAGCAAAGTGTGTGCAGATTGACAATGTAAAACTAGGTCATATATCATATAATCCTAATTATGAGTATTTATATAATACTACTGAATTCATAATAATACTTGAATTCATATTTACAACTTTTGTTATCACGTTCAACGAAATGTAATTTCTGAGACGCGCGCGCCACATATTTTTTAGTTTTCTATTTTTGTGTTACTACTTCGCGGATTACCCTATATATATAAATATATAGTTATATATATATATATATATATATATAATATATATATAATGTATATATTAAGGATGGTGTATACGCAAAGATTTTTCTAAGGAAAGATATAACACTCACGCGAAATCGTGTAATTCTATTTTGTATAAATAAACCAACAACGCCACCTATGTAGGGTCAATTTTCGGAACTATGTGTTGTTTATAATGTAAATTC
This sequence comes from Osedax fenrisi, assembly GCA_964019155.1. Taxonomy (NCBI): domain Eukaryota; kingdom Metazoa; phylum Annelida; class Polychaeta; order Sabellida; family Siboglinidae; genus Osedax; species Osedax fenrisi. Next base: position 45,758,552 of record OZ025239.1, read on the forward strand.
GTATCAAACTATGCACTTTTAAAATTAAAAATAATATGTTTTAAATTATTATTTGTATTATGAAAAATAAGTGTTTATTACTAATATATAACAAAAAAGTTTTAAATAATATACATTTCTATGTTGCTTGTAAAAGCTAATTTATATTGCATGTAATTTAATAGAGCAATAAAAACATTGTAGTATGCAAATCGCGGCAAATCTAATTGATTTCAATACTGTTGAATGTTGGAATACTAATCACGTTGCATAGATTATCTACTAGATAGGGAGTGTTATATATTTGCTTCGTAAAATTGTTGGTATACGAATATTTGTATATAGACATGATTCCATATAATATATGATATATACATGTTTCTCATTCAGATATTATTGTCGTGTGTACTAGATCGTATAATAAATTCGAGCGATGCACGCCTTGCTAGAACTGTGCTATTTATATAAAATACAACGCATATGTATATACATTTATGTATTATATTATATCCTATAGATGTTACTCGTACAGAATATTTGTGTATGTGCAATAGAGCGTAGCTTTCGCATTAGACATTGACACATAGACACGCCTACTTGAACTTTATTTAAACTTTACTTGAACTGTGAAATACATCGGCGGCCAAGATAGACGTGCACGCAATAATTGTACAATATCACATTCAATATTATATTGTTAAAATATTTGTAAATTAAATATTTAACAATATAATTATTGTATAATATTATTATAATAATATTAAATATTTAATATTATTATAATATAATAATTATTAATATATAATTAAAGGTGACGGGTCAAAACTAACGCGCAATATTTAAAAAAACAAGCGCGTGGGGCGGGAGTTGAATCATTGAATTGATTATAAGTTGATCATAAAATTCGAATTTGAATTATGTCATACAATGTATATATTATAGAAAGGACATACGTCCTTTATTGGATATATATTCATTTCTGTGTATACGCGACTCCCGCATATTGCATCGCGTTGTTTACTTTTTAACTCTCGCGCGTTAGTTTTGACCCTGATTCTAATTAAATTATTATTATAATAATTATAATTATTATAATAATTATAATTATTATAATTAATAATAATTATAATAATATTGTTATTAATATAATGATTAAGAATACTAACAACAATATTAATGTAAATTCTAATTCGATATATATATTATTGTTTTTAAATAAATGTAATATTTAGTATTATCCCGGGTATTTTCCTAGGATATTATCTAGGAATTGGTATTACATTATTATAATTAAATTTATTCAAATATTTTGTATACAAATAAAATAAATACTAAATATCAATGATTGTGGAATTGCTATTATCTAGGAGCAAATAAAATGTTTCAGAGAGGTATCAAATATATTTCCAAGGAAAAATCTATGGTATGCAATGCATAACTAGAAAATATCTATATATCTATGCATACTATGCATAGATATATAGATATTTTCTAATTCACGACAATGTACAATAATAATTATCTATCTTCCATAACATCAGTAAATTCCAAATATTTTCCTTAAATTAGAACACCGGTGTTCTAAGAGGCCTCTAAACAATCTTAACTAGGGGCGCAGGAAGGTATATTTCATAGGGGGGTCCAATAATTTATAATATATTATTAATATATGTATATATATGCATGTATATATGTATATATATATATATATATATGTATATATATACATGTATATATATATATATATATATATATATATTTGTGTGTATAACTAATTACCTGAAATATCATATGTGCCGTCACACATTTTCTTATAGCAGCCTATATTAAATATAATATAATATAATATTTGTTTAATAATATCTCGTAAGAGTACATGTGCAATTAATTCAAGAATCTAATTTAGAATTTTCCATGATAATAGATATAGTATTTTCTTAGTATTTTCAGTTATCATATTTAACCATGTATCGTTTAATTGAGAATTTAATTTTGTCGTTATTTAAAGTTTGAGGAATTGACCCTCAAAATCTTATTTACCACTGAAAGCTACGTTTTCTTGACCTAGTTATCTTATAGAAGTAAATATATCTATCAGAACAATTTTATTATTTTTGTATATCATTTTTATTATGTATAATCATTACTTACTTACTTATTAGTAAATAAGTAATGATTATACATAATATAGTTACTTATGTAACTATAGTTACTTAGTCCCATGACGTTGGTAGCGTAGGGGGAGAAAATGACAGTATTTTAACAACTTTCTCCATTTAGAACGATCTTTTTCAATAATTAAAAGTTGATGAAGAGGGAGATTAGAGTATACAAAAATATCATTTAACCGATTTTTCTTGGGTCTTCCTCTTTTTCTATTACCTTCGACATACCATTGGATAATTGTTTTGACATGGAATCGTGTAGAGTTATATGTCAGAATGTGGTCATTTTGCTTCGCATAATTATATCAAGAAGAGGTACATACGAGCTGACTTTCTCATTTATTAAATTATTGACCAATATATTCGTCTTTCTTTCTTTATAGCTTATATTCAAGAGACGCCTGTGATCTTTTGACTCAATACCTCGGATCTTCTTCTTTGATTCTTCTAGCAGAGTCCATGTTTCACAGCCATAAAGCTATGTTGAAAGACTAATGAGTTATATCATCTAAATTTAAGTTTGAATTGGATTTCTCCGCTACGCCAGATCTTTTCCAGTTTTGCTAGTGCTGAAACTGCCGTAGCTAATCTTATACGAATTTCATTTTTTGATTTGTCGGAATTAGTAAGAATTGCTCCGAGGTATCTAAAATGTTCCACATTTTCAATCTGTTTATCGTACATATAAATCATTGGTGTTGGACCTTCCTCATTGACAATAATTTTGCATTTATCATGATTAATTTCCATGCTATATGCTGTCGATATTTTTTCTAGTACATCATTTATAGTTTGTAGTTCACTTTCGGAACCTGCTATAAGATAAATATCGTCTGCAAATCTCATCTTATTGAATTGTCTGCATCCTATAGATATACTAGAAGTTGGTTTGTTACAGAGTCCAGAGTTATTTTTTCCAGGAATATATTGAACAGAACCAGCGATAATAAGCACCCTTGCCTCACACCTACTGTTGTATTAAGCTTTGTTCCAATATTATTATTTAGCAGTACGCTGCTTTTAGAAGAATTGTAAAGTGATTTACTACATTGAATTATATCATTGCCTATTCCAAAAGAAGACATCACATGTCATAAACCTTCATGCCATACTCTATCAAAGTCTATCTTGTAGCCAATGAAATTATGATAAACTTGACGTGGTTGATCGATGTGTTTTCCATTATTAGTCTGCAGTTAAGAATTTGTTCAGTTGTGCTTTGATTTTTTCTAAAAACGGATTGTTCTTCCGCTAGAATATCTTCGGCTTGTGGAATTAATCTGTTCAATATAATTCTCAGGAGAATGTTGCATGTATGGCTGATGAGACTTATTGTAGATAGTTTGAGCATTTTTTTGAGATCTCCTTTCTTTGGAATAGTCATCACATAATCATTACATTAATACTCTTTCTATTCTTCCATTGAAATATGGTGCATATTAGATTTTTCAAGAAAAAACATCCATTGCAATTAGTAGTAGGTTTTTTTTCCTACCAGTTTTTCTGGAATAATAAAGTGTGATATATGCTATAACGACTGTAAACCTATATATTAATAAATCTTATATCTGGCTGGAAGGGTTTATCAACATTTTGTATATCATTATATAAGATATTGGTAATATTGTGACTAAAAAACTATTAAAACTAAAATATTATAATGTGTATTTGACTAATAATCGCTACTAACATTAAATTATCTAAATTATTAACAACTTATTAAATTATTTTTAAAATTGACTCAAAACATGGGGGGATCCAACGATATTTGGACCCCCCCTATTTATAAATGGGGGGGGGGTGGTCCGGACACCCACGAACTCTCTGTTCCTGCGGCCCTAATATTAACTGACCAAGCCATATTTCTTGGATATCTAAATATTCCATTTAATATTTACACTAAATATACCAGATAGTTTAATATATTACTTGACTCGTTAACTTCGTTGACTTTGTCCAATAAACCCATATCCATATATCAGGTAATACGCCCTATCATGTAATATCCATACTCAATCTAATCACCAATAATTAAGCAATCAATACTATTTTGTCAGAACTTGTATTTTTCAATATCAACTCACCAAAACCATCACCAAGTCCTCCTATAACCTCGTGAGGTTATAGGAGGTATTGCCATCACCCCCAATGGGCATCGCCCATCCATATAAATAAATAAGAATATTATAACCGCATTGAAACAAAAACATTCATTTCTGAATTTACCATACGCTTTCATAATACTATAAACTTACATTTCAAGCTTGACACCTCACCTTCCCAAAGCATTGAACACTTACGTTCTATTAAATATAAATACATAACTTAATGACTAAACTGCTAATGGTTCAACTCTGAGATTATATTAGCTAAACGTAAACTTCTACTAATTAAAATCACTGGCGAACATCAAAATCCGTAACAAAATAAGAATCATTATACAGCGTTGAATATACCGATCTCTTCTCACAAAAACTAAGAAAATAAACAATTATAATCTTTTAACTGATGCAGCAACACATTCCAAACACTTTTTTTCACTTTCCAATCAGTTATAACTCATTTATAATCAGTATACTTGGTAGCCTAACATAAAGTACGTTAACAATAGTTAACGTACTATATATATTATTATAATAAGCCACGGTTAGCCATGGCTACATCCAAACTCATTAATACTTTGATTTATTTGTTTACAATAAAGTCCTCGATATTATAAAATATATTAAAATGTATATTATTAAAATCACTCCCAATTTTACTAGATATCCATTCCAATACCACATACACGTACGCCGTATATTGTACGGTTTTGTCTATTATACTACCATAAATTATCATCACCGAAAAAATGCTAATGGCAGTCAAGACCTCCTCCGAACTTGACCATATCCCTCAATGTTTACTAAATATGCATTGCTAATATTTAGTACTATATATGTGCTAAATGGTGTAATATATTACAAAAAATAATAAATAACTCACTTACCTTTGACGTTGTCCCAACATATGTAATGGTCGAAGTTGTCACACCCATCATAAAAAAACAAAATAATGACAACTGCATCCTCTCTAACTATCATCCTATTTCCAATATATCAACACTCTGCAAAACTCACGAATGAATTGTTTCTCGTCAATTATATTCTTATCTTCATGACAATTAAATATTAAATATAATTCAAAGTACCTACACCAAACATAAAAGATCTATATCCTTAATCGCACAATCCTCTTAATAGTAGGTATCACCAGGTGATTCACCACATAGTTCAGTGATCATTCACCTTGATTTATCAGCTGATAAAGCAGAGCTGCCTTCGATACCCTTGTACATAATATTATTATTACCCTACTGTACTTTATTGGAATCTCTGGCACTACTCTCGCTTGGTAATCTCACATCTATTTGAGCATTTCTATCAAATTAACATTAATTAACTTGTTACTAAGCCTCACGAATTTACTCATGGAGTACCCCAATTAGTACCCTACTAGTCCATCGCCAACACATATCTACATACTAACCTTATTTAAAATTATTGACAAATAACCCAAAATAGACTATCACTAATACGTTGATGATATACAATTAAACTTTAAACTATAGTTATAACTGACCCAAACAATGACATAAACTTACTTAACTGCATTAATGATATATATGGTAGGTATATACCTATACCTATACCCGGCTTACATGCAAATTAATATCACTAAACTGTCTTAAAACTGAATCACTTCACATTAAAACATACCTTACTATATTTCTTTCACTACAAATAATCATCAACAATTTGATCATTCCTATTTCTAATAAAGTTAGAAATGTTGGAGTAATTACCTATCATTCCCTTGTATTTCATATCCAATCTAAATCATTTCACATTCAATTAACACCTACGCCATATAAAACCGTTTATTAACTTAACTACCGCTATAGCGGTATAGTATATATACTTCTCGCGAAATCCCTCATTCTACCGCGCCTTAACTATTGTAACTCCTGTATAGGTATACCTATAATATATTGTGTATTACAATAGACAGGAGTTACAATAATACAGGAGTTACAATAGTTAAGGCGCGGTAGAATGAGGGATTTCGCGAGAAGTATAGCGGTAGTTAAGTTAATAAAGATTATAATCTTCAACGCTTTCAAAACTCAACAATCATATTAATCTTCAACACACCTAAATATTCTAGACAACACGTATATCCCTAAGAATCAAATTGCATAGGCTGCCCATTAAATCCATTACACTTTAATAAATGCATCACAATACATTTAGTTACGAATTACCCGACCACACACAGGGGGTAACAATAAACTCGGACCAGATATATTCGGACCAGGTAAACTCGGATCAGGTAAATTAGGACCAGGTAAACTCGGACCACTTTTGAAATAAACTAGGAACACTTTTGAAGAAAACTCGGACCACTTTTATGTTTTAACTTAAATTATAGAAATATACTATATATAGTTATTTTAAACTGGTCCGAATTTATTATAATAGCAGCATAATAGCAGCATAATAGACATTTAAAATTAATATCAGCATAATATCAGCATAATAGCAGCATAACAGCAGCATAACAGCAGCATAATATCATTACAAATTAATAGCAGCATAATAGCACAATGTAAACATTTGAGGCTCTAGCATTTGCTGTTATGCTGCTATTATGTTGCTCTTACTGTTTGCTGGGCTGTTCGACTAACAGTGTTCGAGTAATAATTAGCGCCTATATTATATTTTAAGCACGCCCGAAAATATTCATAAAGAAGTTTATGTGAGTGCCTACCCCGATTATGTAACAGGTAACCATGGTTGATAGTGTACTACCACCGCCACAACCAAACACTGGGGTATGGGTTTATAAACAAATTAAAATTAAACATAGAATAGTTTTATGGAATACAATATT
>OZ025239.1:45770627-45918127 GCA_964019155.1 Osedax fenrisi
CCCAGCGCCTCCACGCGTCAGTATACCGTTACAGATACGAGATGAGGCGGCAGCTGCCCATCCTCCGTCAAGCCCACACACGTAGTGCTTTCCATTGTTACATCGAGCTCCCTTTATCTATAACCCCCTTCACAATACACGGCGTATATGCTCCTTAACCCACATATACAACATTGGATTATACACCCTATACGTGACCCTTATACACCCTATATGCCCCATACCACACATGCCCCAGAGACATACATATGTATCGTACGTCGGACGGACGTCCTGCAATATGTTAACATTTTTTATGTTTACTTTTGTGTTCACTATTTTATACTAAAGGGAATATACAGAAGGACTACTTAAGGGGTATTATATGTCCACTTAACACCTGCATTCCTATATATGTTGGTTATACAATATCGGATATATCATTAAATATACCTATAGGATAATGCAAAAGGTGTTCAAATATACTATGTACTTATATATATATATATATATTAAATAATTCAATTTGAGATTAACATAGTCACGGTACTTTTAGTAGAGTTATAGTAGGAAAAATCAAACTACTGTGAAAAGTGTGTTAAACTATACTATATATAGCGCAGTTATTCAATAGAAATTAAATTAAATTAAATTAAATACCGGTATGGCCATTAATAATATATATCCCATCATTGTGTTATGCAAAATAATTTGTATATAATAAAATACATGTAGGGCAATGCCCGAATACGGACACTCTCGGCATTTCAGAAACTATAAATCCTACAACATTTAAAAAAATAAATAGTCTAAATAATTATTTTTAATGATTTAAAATATTGATATATTCAATAAACTGATTTTGTTATTATGTTTTTAAATTTATGAAAACAAATTTTAACTTAAAACCTCCTCAAGCATATACAAATGTATTAATATAAAATGTAAACATATATTATTAATAACTAAAACATTCTAAAAATGATATGCATAATTGTTATATTTGTTATCAAATATTAATTAATTTATAAGTATATATCTAGTAGTCATACAAATCCTTAATACGGACACTCTAGATTTATTAATGCAAACTTGGACATCTTATAATCAACCAGCAGCGTGTGAACTATTATTATTCATCAAAATTGCGTGCGTTATAATATTAAAACCACCAATGAAGTTACATCTATAAAATGGATTATTTAGATACTTAAATTGTATTATTAATTAATAAAATTATAAAAATTAATAAACTAATTACTAATTAAATTATATTAAATTATTCATAAAATTAATTATGAATAATGTAATTTTAATGTATCTGATTGGTTCATCAATAATATATATAGTATATTCAAGTTGTAAATAGGGTGTCCGTATTATAATACAGGATCTCCGTATTCGAACATGGGTACCGAATATGGATACCCCCGTAATCTATTGGATAAAAAGATTAAATAAAATGTTAAAATCACAATAATATCTATAATAGGTTATAAATATATTGTAATTTTTGAATAAAAATATCGAGTAATACAATATTAAATACCATTTATTGTTAAAGTGTCCGTATTAGGTGTTCTTTATACCCTGCACGAATATATATATATATATATATATATATTCTATATATTATATCTCTATAATTATATGTATAGTGGCTATATTGTATTACGTAATTAATCAACTAGGCATTCTTATAGGAAAACATTATGTAACTAGACAAGTGAATCTATACCACTTACCACTAGTTTAGTCATAGCTATATTAACGAGCATTGCCAATATGCCGCTTATAAGCGATACCATAATATTAGTTACCATAGAATATATGTACATGTACATACATGAATATTACTGTCTAGATAATATATATATATATATATATACATATATATCCACTGTTAATAATGCTATTATTAGATTAGTAGTCAACATTATAGTGGCAGGGTATTTCGCCCCTTAAACCCAAAGGATCGGTATATATCATTAATACCGCACATTTTCTAAACACATATTACTGCTTATAACAAATTGTTCCTATAGGATAGGTCATATATGACCTCATTAGCGTTAATATTTAAATCGTTAAATGTGACATATTATAGGTGAAGCCACACTTGCGAATATCGCAGTTTACTATATTTAGTATCTATTGTATCTATATATATACATCGATAGATACATACTATAGTAGATATTTGTGAATTCGCGCGTTTCGAGAGAATATTCACAAGGATGGCTACACCTCTGTACTTTATATAATAGTACAACATATATGAATATATATATATATATATATCTGTATTTGAAAAAATATGAATTATATATATATATGTGTGTGTGTATGAACGCGTGTGTATACGTATTATAATATGAGTAATTATCGACCATTACATAACATTACATAACACTGGCTGCATCGTTACAGAGGTATCATGCAGTCTGGACGAAGAGCGACTTATCTCTGAGATCTTCAACGAGCGTAAATACAACAAATACGCCCGACCCGTGGCGTTGGAGAAACACCTGATTATCGTGAAGTTCGGCGTATCGCTGCAGTCTATCGTCACAGTGGTCAGTACACAATACAACCTCTATATATAGATGATTATATTAACTATAGTTGATTATAATCAACTATATTCGATTATATATAATACCGATTATAATCGGTAAATTATCGGTAAAAGTATGCCGCTCTATCTCTAGTATGTGTCCTCTATGTCTAATATGTGTCCTCTATGTGTCTTACTTGTGTCCTCATTGTGTCCTTCTTGACACGGTGATCGTTAAAACTACCGTCACGGATCTATCGTCACATTCCTATATTAAGGACATGGTATTGGCACACGGTACGTGGGCTAACTGTGTAATCGGTACTATACAATAATACAAATATACATATACACAATCACATATATTTATATATAAATAAATATATATAACTAATTATATATATCTGGTAAATATTATCTACCTATATCCATATATACCTATATATATATAAATATATATCTACCTATATCTATATATACCTATAGGTATATATATATATACCTATACATATATCTATATCTACCTATATCTACCTATATCTATATATACCTCTATATATCTACCTATATTATTTAGTAACTAATAGGTACCAACTATAGTGTAACTAATATTCTAACCAGCTTAACACAGCCGCATAGGTTGTAACATTAACACGTGTATATTAGTCACGTGACTACTGGTGATATGCACGTGGATACCACGTGTATGTATGATACATATACATTGTACATATATTGATCAATGTACATTTTACAGTGTATACTGTACATTTATAGTGTACACATTATTATATTCGTAGTGTTTATATCAATTACGTGTGTGTATTGTATATTGTACACTGTACATTGTACAATTTACACTTGTACACTGTATAATGTACAATGTATATTTGCAGTGTACAATGTACAATGTACAATAGACACACATGTATATACATGTATACACATATATAATGCATGATTAATATAAATACGACGAATAGAAACATATGTACACTATAAACTAATGTAAACACATGTACACTGTACATTGTACACTGTGTACAATGTACACACATGTACAGTGTACATTGTACACTGTACACATGCAATAGAACATTACGTTAATAAGTATGCTATGTATATACAAATTCAATGTACATTGTACAATGCCGCTAAACTATCGCTTCAAACTATTCCTGTAACCTAACGATGACTTATTATTGTTTACATCACTATTACCCTATCCATCATATTTAGAAATGATATAGGAAACGTTGAATAGGTAACTATTATGAGTCACTTCGGCAGCGATGATTCACAGCAGTAATCCGAGTTGAAGGGTCGTGGTGCCTATATCATACCGGTACATTCTACTATAGGGAATTAGCGAATTACTCATATTAATATCTTAATAATATTATTGTTATTATTCGTTACGACTAAGGTATTATACTCAAAAGTAGTGTAAATATCGTGCCTATATCATACGGTACACTCTACTATAGGGAATTAGAGAATTACTAATATTAATATCTTAATAATATTATTGTTATTATTCGTTACGAATACTCAAACATATTGTACATATCGTGCATATACACATAGACATACGCAAGTATATAGTATACTATATATAGTATATACATATGTACACTTATTTTTTTAAAATATAATTATGAATGTTATAGATACAATATATGCTATAAGCAATGTGAATATATATATATATATATATATATATATATATATATATATATATATATATATATTCTACTATATAACTATAGTTTAAACTATAGTTATTAATATTATTATATATATATGTACAACTTTAAACCTAATCACTTCGAGCTGTTATATATATATATATGAAACTATCTTGGTAGCTCAGCCGGCTAAGGCGTCAGACACACATATGTTGTACAAGCAGCAGGGCGCGAGTTCAAGCCTCGTACGAACTATTAAAATAGGTCTTAAAATAATATATAGAAGTGCTCTTACATAATTGTATATAAATAAATTATTGGATTTCGTTAAAACCATGGATTCATTAACATGAGAGCGGCTTCGAAGGGGCATTAGATTTATATATGGTTATAAGTTCACCTAAGTTCTACAGTCCTACTTGATTACATAGCTCTTCATTAAGCTTATCATTACTATATGTATCCAATGAGGACAACTTTTCCTAAAATATTCATGAGATATTTATCCTGTGTTTATTATTAACTATACTCTTCGTTAAATTAGTATTATTATCATACTACACAAACATAACTGTAGATATGCACAGCTACATAAGATATGTGTCCTAATTACACGGCAACAGCCTGTTACTGAACTAATAATCACGATATTCACAACATAACAGGAAGATATATTCCAACGATCTTAGAATCTATAAACTACTTTTAATGTCTGCATCCTTCTTACTATAGTTATATTTATTAGTAATGAAAATCACAAGTATATCACCACGAATGCCACTATTGACCGACTCTTGCACATCTCTTGTATATCCACTAGTATTAGCTATAGCTAATATATAAGCTCAGCCGCATCGGTGGAGATCTACCGAGAGCATTAGTATTAACATTAACGCTACAATACATTGCAGAGTTATATTATTATTATTATTATTATTATATTATTGTATAATTATTATTATGAACGTATAAACACTCGTTCCTTATATTCTATGTCCTCTATATGTCCTCTCGATGATTATATATAATGGTTTAAGGTATACCTCATAAGTTATGAGTCATAAGTCAGCAATCGTTAACCCATCAATAGGATATATCATATTATAGGGTCCCTATATATCCTGCATATTTTATAAATATTACGATTGGACGATGGATACCGTATATAGAACATACTATAGTATAATATACTATATAGTATATATATATAGTATATATACTGTATAGAGTACACAGATGTATGTAATTCACACTGTAATGTATGTTCAATAATTTATAATATCATCAACTTAATATATCACCTTTAAAATGTATCTTTCCCTCTTTACTTATATATATATATATATATATATATAAATAATGGTATCCATTACTTTGGGAAATTCACAATGTTATTATTGACTCTGAATCAACAGGTGTACCTCGTATGGCTAACGTAGGCTAACTACAACAATACCTATACGATATATCGTTGGAAGTCACCCAGCACTAGGCCTAATGATGCTGTGATTAACTAATCTACTATCCGACTAACTTACAGAGTTTATATCAGCATACCTTTATATAAAGACTATACATAAAGTTAAAAAGTTCAATATTTGTGTAGATATATATTCTAATGTAATGGTATACCTAAATGGTATATATACCATTTATTAATATATAATATATACAATATATACCATATATTATAAATAACAAGTATCAATATATACTTGCTTGTTATTTAAATAATGATATATAACAACATTCATACAGTATATATATAAATATATATTAGTGCTAATGGTGTATAATATCATATTAGTTTTATATAAATATGCGGAAATACATAATAATATAAATAATGTTTCGTTGATACTTTGTATAGCCTCGCTTTCTCTGTTATATTACTATAGAATACTCTATTATACAATATATATATCTATAGATATGAGAGTATACTTGACTATCTCAAAACACGTGATCTTACATGTGAATTACCCGACGGGTAAACCCGTGTGTAAAGCGAAGTTATCTCCCATAACCTTAGAGTTACGTACAAGTCACGTATTATCGCTCATCGTTAAGAGTAAAAAACCGGGGTAAAAACAAAGCGTATCACATACTTAATGAGGGAGTAGAGATATTTTGTCCCCGAATAAATACCCCCTAATAAATACCCTATTTTCTAAATGTGCACGACAACTAGCTTGTTTCACGTATAGATACATACAACATGGAGTAGCGTGTATACTATACACTGTATAGGTACCTATATAACTTATAGGTATATATATAACTTATATATATATACATAATATATAGTATGTATAACCCTACTTATATATATTACATACATTAACATTTTTCGGTTTTCGGACTGCGAACTGTGGTATAACGCAATCGGCCATCCATATATATTTGATGATAATGTTTCAGATAAATGGGTTTTCAGTAGTTTCTTGAAGTTTGGAGTTGATGGTGTAGTACGGATGGATGTAGGGAGGTTGTCTTGTTATTGTTGATATACACATACTTATAATTAGTATACATAATATATATATATATATATATATATATATATGTGTGTGTTTGTGTGTGTGTTTGTGTGTATCGAGTATATATCATAGACATGTGTATTATCACACAGGCCTGTTGGCATATAAAACAAGCCCTGTAAACAGGATACGTCTATTACTATTATCATGCTATTTTGTTAATGTATATTTCTTATTTATATTGAACACATATGTTCGTTTATTATATATAAATATAAATAAATATATATATATATATATATATAAGTATAAGTATAAGTATAAGTATAAGTATAAGTATAAGTGTAAATATACTATAGTCTATATATATATATATATATATATATATATATATATATATAGTATATACTATATACTATATACAGTATACAGTATATACTGTATATACATATACTGTATGTTAGATAATATAAATTTATTGGTAAATCTAATAATCACGAATAGCTTACTCTAATTATTCTATTAATAGATTTATTGACACTATATTGTGACATATTTTCATTAAAATATCATTGACATGTTAATAAATATAAATCCCACAATAGACATACATCTTCCGCGGCTACCATTGTATATATATATATGTATATATATATATATATATATATATATATATATATATATATATATATATATCTATTTATATCTGATTATATTTACCATTATACATTTAAACATAGGATGAGAAAAATGAAATGCTGCACACAAATATGTGGCTGAATTATGTAAGTATAATTATTATTGTATAATATACTATAATATAATATAATATACCACATATATACTATAGTATTATGCTATACATATATAATGATACTATTTAGCATGTGCTACATTATATTAAGAAATATTTCTAGAGATACTCTGGAATGAGTACTATTATATTTATAAACTCAATATATATATATATATATATATATATATATATATATATATATATATATATATATATATACGTATATCTACACAATATAGTTGAGAATACCTATTTTTATTATTTTAATAGTGTTACTTTTATGTAATCTTTATTTTCCCGAACGAATTGATGCGCGAGTAATGATGCGTGTAATTGTCTACGTCCTACGGATACACATACACGTGTGCGTACGTACGCACGCATACACATGTGTGCGCATAGGTGTAGATGCACATGCGCACGTGTACGATCTATAGATCGAGCCAGCGACGCGCTTCTCTCGAAATCGAGTTTACTTTCTAAATCGAATTCGAGCCGCCACTTGACGAACAATGACTGACCTGCTATTGTTACCTGCTATTGTTACCTGTTACGTTCACTGTTCATCATTGTTATAAAGGAGTGGTTCGACTACAAACTAACGTGGAACGCGTCGCAGTACGGAGGGGTCGAGAGCATCCGACTGTCACAGAAGATGATATGGACTCCCGATATTCTCATGTATAATAGGTAATCAAGTGACCTATATCCATACATGGCTATACACCTAGTTATATATATATATAGGTATATAGGTATATATATATAGGTATATAATATATATATATATATATATATATATATATATATATATATAGTTTATCCTTGATATATCCAGTTTATACACTGATATTCTCGGGACCGGGATATTGTGAGTTATATAAATGTATTACTTAAGTTAAGGGAAGAGTTGCATGTTCATTTAGATTATAACGAGTGTGTCAGTGTATAATATAGTATTAGCAAAGCCCTGGGCTTTGGTATTAGTATAGTAGTGTATACAATGTAGACTCACACACACTATCTTAATGTTACCCGCACCGCACACTAACAATCCTCGTACAGGGGAAGTGTGCGCTTATGTGTACGGTTATATGTGCGGTTAAGTGTGCGATTAACAGAAAGTAGTAGTGTTCAAATAATGTGTGATATTACTTAGATATTTAGATAATCATATGATTTATAATGTATGAATAATGTAATCAAATAAAGCAATTAATATGATTTTAATACATGTATAAACGATGGTTGTTATAATTAGTAATACTAGCGTACACGTGAACATATTGTATTGCAGGTCATGTGACCTTTATTACATCCGCTAACCATGCATAGAATACGTGTCATTATAATAGAACATGAAATCTTTAATTTCTAGTTTATTACTTAGTTACGTTACGGTAAACTTTAAAGAGATCATCGCTTATAATTCCAATTTTTAAATTCTATTTTTTATACAAAAAATGAACAACAATTTATCCAATAATGTATACATTATAGGGTATACCCTAGATAGGTGGCGCTGTTCATATTTTGATCATCAAACTATAAACTTTTGAAATGAAAAAAATGTCTTTTTAATTATTAATTATATAATGAAAACTAAGTGTAATATGATATTTTTATTTTAAATGTTATACATATCTATGAGGTGAGTAAAATCTAACGTATATTGTAGGTACCTATGACATTTAATAGAATATTTAAAACGTTAATTTTTTTATGAAAATTGCGAAAAACATAAATCTATTTCAGTTTCAGTTGATACTACTGCTAGCATAGCGACGGGCCTCATTAATTACACTGCGTGGATAGGGAGTAGTATAGCGTTGCTTCTAAACATCATTGCATATAGTGTAGGCGTAACTACATCAATGAATTTATTATGATTTATATATAATTGTCTAATCCTACTCACGGTCTTTAGATTTCAATGTAATTAGATAGGACGTTTTTTTTTGTTGAAAATTCAAAAACTCAAGAAATAATTAAGATTTTCACATAATTTAAATTGCATAACATTAAGATATATTGTGTTAATTGTTCTATAGGAATTCTAAATGATTAGAATAATAGTTTTGAAAATATCAACATTTTTAAAAATTAAAAATTTTTAAAAATAAAATATTTATTTAAAAAATGTAATTATCAATTATTTATAAACTCTACATCTAATCACAAATATTTTCTATAGCTACAATATACATATACTACTAAACATACTTTGAAAATTTGAACAAGTTTAGTCAATTATTCATTGAGAAATAGAAATGTTCATAAAAAAAACTTATATTCTGAGATAATTGATTTTAAAGATTGACTATATTATTTATCTGCTTTTTGACATTTATTATTATGGTAAAAGTTAGTTTAGCTAATTCTTACAATTTTTATATTATATTTATATAACTTGTATAATTTGTCATGCTTTTGAAATAAATTGCATCTATATAAATTATTATTATTATATATTATAGTTGCATATGAAAGAATAAAAATATACAAAAAATAAATTTTATTATAATTATGATTGATTTTTTTTTTATTAGATATTATAAAAGTAATCCACTTCCATAATCCTTTGATAACATTTGCCTTATTTGTCTTACCCGTCTCCCTTCCCTAGATTCTGTCACCTGTTTCTTCTTAAAGGCTTTCACTCTTGTAGCATCTCTAGCCGCCGCATCTACCCGTAAAATCTATAAAATTGAAATATTATAAATATTTTATGATATTATATTCCAAAATAAACACATTTATCTGACGTTTTATAAATAATATATGATAATTTTATATAGTTATATAATAGTTATATATTATATATAATATAAAATTAGATTAGCATAAATATAATAAAATCTAATTGCTTTGTTTCAATATTATCAAATTGAAATATTGTAAATATATTATGATATTATATTCCTAAATAAACACATTTATCTGACGTTTTATAAATAATATATGATACTATTATATAGTTATATAATAGTTACATATTATATATAATATAAACATTGATTGTATCTCGATTACGCCTCGAAAGTTGTCGTTTAGTCAATCGACCCATATCAAATAATAATAATAATGAAATGACGCTATCTTATTATTATGGAACAAAGCCAACGGCCAATCACTAGAATTTATAAAATGAAACCAACAGATGGCGCTGAAAAACAGTGTTATAATATATGTAAACCGTAATTTTTGCGCCATTTTTTTAATTATTATTTTATTAGAAATAGGTAGTGTTATAAAATTATGTTTTTTTATGCTTTATATATGTTATTAACATATGATATTTTGACATATCATACATTATACATGTAGTAATCTATTTTAAAAATAAAATTTTGTTTATAAATTTTTTTATTTTAAAGACCGTGAATCCCCTTAACACATAAATATATGTATAAAAAGTATTATCGAGCGATTACTAATTGTAGCATAGCATACCGCCAGCACATCGAGCCAGTGATTAAGCACATTATTATGTTGTTGGAGAGGTGTCGCTGCACCTGCAGGTATACAAGCTACATAGGTGTGTGTATACACAATAATTTACGGTAGATAGTCTAGACATCCTTTACAGTTAATAAGTTACAAGTTATCATTGTATCGACGGCCGGTATACCCATCGCACGTTATACTAGGGTTTATGTATAGATACACATACATAAATATGATTATAAATGTTAATAAATAATTATTAACGAAGCTAAAACTTACACACGCGGTTAAAAGCGCCGACGAAGATATCGACAGTAAATATCCGGTCAACATAGTGGTCAGATCAAACGGAGTGTGTACGTGGGTTCCTCTCGGTCTGTTCATCTCGAGTTGTTCCATTAACATCAAGTGGTTTCCTTTCGATGACCAGGTTAGTCATATCCACCTACGTAATATCGCTCACGCCACTTGCCAGGTCTGTATCGAATATGGCCACCGTTTGTTTTGATTACGATTTTCGAGGTCAAATTTTAAACATTTTACATGTAGGGGAAAGTAACCTTAACAATAAATGGTCTTACAATTTATGACTCAATATTTTTGTTCAAAAATTAAAATATATTAATATTATATAATTATTGATATTATTGTGATTTTAAAATTGTATTTAATCTTTTTATTCAATAGATAAATGGGGTGTCCGTATTCGGTACCCATATCCGAATACGGACACCCTGTGTTATAATACGGACACCCTATATACCACTAGATAAACTATATATTATTGATAAACCAATCAAATAAATTACATTATTTATAATTAATTTTGTGAATAATTTAATATAATTTAATTAGTAATTTATTTATTAATTTTTATTATTTAATAATTAATAATTCAAGTTAAGTATCTAAATAATAACATTTTTAGATTTAATTTCATTGGTGGTATTATTAATATTATAACGCACGCGATTTTTATGAAAATCGGAATAGTTCACACGCTGCGCTCTGATTGGTTATAGGGTGTCCGTATTAAGACATCTAGAGTGTCCGTATTAGGGATTTATATGACCTATATATATGCTTATAAATTAATAAATATTTGATAACAAATATAACAATTATGCATATAATGTTTAGAATGTTTTAGTTATTAATAATATATTTTTATATTTTATATCGATGCATTTGTATATTCTCAATTGAGAAGTGTAAAACGTTGACATTTGTTTTCATAAATTTAAAAACGTAATAGAAAAATCAGTTTATTGGATATATCAACACTATTTTTAATAATTAAAAAATAAAAAATACTTATTTAGACTATATATAAAATTATGAATATTTTATTCATTAACATTTTTTTGTAGGATTTATGGTTTCTGAGATACCGAGAGTGTCCGTATTCGGGCACTGTCCGTATTCGGTTACTTTCCCCTAACTATATTTTATACATTGGTTAGACTTTAAAATATACTTAAAAACTTTATTATATCTTAATTTTGACAATGAACCTATATTGTATATATATACAATATATACTGTATATATATATATATATATATATATATATATATATACTATAGTATGTATACATTTATTTTATAAACTAATTGAATAAACGAACGTACAAAATCCACACAAACCTAATTCTCTTAATTAGTATTTATTTATATACCTATATATTTGTATACGTTTCTATTATATAATAAGTGTTGACTAGGTCTGCTTAATTAATACGTAATACAGCTGATTACATAATACAGCTGATTGTCTATGGTTGTTCAATAATACATATAGAAGAGTACATATAATTAATGCAAATAAACCATTGCTTCTAATCGAAATATTCACACACAATAGACAATTGTTTATTGCGCGTAAATGAAAGTTAATTAATTGCGAATTATTGCTACTTAACGAATGTATTGGTATGTATTACCTACTTCATTGATATTTTATAATAATTCACTTTAACTTTAATATTATTGTGGCTGTATAGTATGTTCGTTTAATTGTAAATACAGGTTTATTTGTTAATTTATATAATTTAGTTTTCTACAATAGAGTGTTAATGAAATAAAGCGGGTTTAACATTACGGATATGTATTATGTATTATGTATTATAATCTATTAATGAAGACAAGTAATATTATTTATATATTAATGTATAATATATTATAATATATTATAAAGTAGAGTTCGTTTTTTTTCCATATAGTAATCCTATTTAGAAATACAGTATACATTATATTTACAGTATATATGCCGTATACTATCCGACTGTTTCGACAGACACTTTTAGGTATATATATATATACTGGTATAACTTGTAGGATACTAATCGATAAAACAGTTCTAATAAAAATTTTAAATATATTTGTTGGAATTTCCATATAATATATGCCAAATCATAACATATTTAACACATATTGAAGACATAAAGAATAAGAAAACGTGTATGATAATAACAAAAATAATTAAAAATATACATAATCAAAACATTTATTGGAGATTGGAAAATGTATATATCAAAAAAAATAAAAACATTTTGTTGTCTAAATTTTTAAATCTCTATAAGGGCTCATTTTTTATTTTTGAGGTAAATATTTTGCATAACTAATTTGTTAAATAAAATTAATAATCTTTGAAATGTTCATCAACATTGTATATGGTCATGAGGGGAATAATTTAACTTTAATTTCATTTCAACTGATTTCACAAACCCATATATTTTGTTATTGATTCTTTTTATTTAATTTATTATAATGATTATGTTGTATGGACTATTGTGATATTTAATTAGTAACATTTTTGAAAATTTTTATTTTTAATTATTTTATATACAATATTGCATTAGATTTTATAAACGTTCGCAAATCGATAGTTTCGTTATAGTTTACTATTATATATAAAGGCTATAGCCATTATATGTATACTCTTTACATAATAAGTCACATATTTTATTGTACGGTGTTTATTCATTACCATTAGATATGTCACATGAAATTCGGATCGTGGACTTACGACGGTACTAAACTTAACTTAACTTTAATCGATGAGAAGAAACCCTGGATCGACATGTCAACGTATTCCGAAAGTGGAGAGTGGAAAGTGTTAAGTTAGTTGTATACGCATGCGTGAACATACATTACCCACGTGGGTGTACTAACATACTAACAAACACATATACATATACATATACATACATACACTGTTTACTAAATATACACATATATATATATACAATATATATATATATATATATATATATATATATATGTGTGTAAGCGTCAGACAAACAAGGAGTAGGACGCGGATACAATAGGTTTTAACATAATATTTAGAAGTGCTCTTCTAATCCTAGCAAACAAAAATAGTAACATCTGAGCCACATTCTATGCCACACAAAGCAACATTTTGTAAACAATGTGGTATAAATGTTACTCGTTTTAGAGTAACATATGAACCACAAAGCAACATTCAACCCACAGTAGTGGTTCATATGTTACTTAAATGTTGCTTTGTGGTTTAAATGTTACTATGATATTACTTAAATAATAAGTAACATTTAAATCATAAATGTAACATAAACATAACATTTAAGTAACATTCAACCCACGGTAGTGGTTCATATGTTACTTAAATGTATATATCATATGATCTTATATAATTGTGTATAATAAATGACCGGCTCTCGTCAAAACCACGGACCCCTCAACATTAATACATTAACATGATAGAGCTCCGAAGGGACATTAGAGCCAAGTGGTTATAAGTGAAAACTTCATCTAAGTTACTAAATGGGATGAAAGGACAAAAACAAATTAGAATAACAATAACAATAACATATATATATATATATATATATATATATATATATATATATATATACATATATATTCATTTGTATATTCTTATACATTTATTATGATTTATTATTGATCATAAATGTATTCTTAAATTATTATTATGTTATGTTATGTTATGTTAGATTATTTGGTGGAGTCCTTTCACCCCATCCAGGAACTTAGATGAAGTTTCACTTATAGCCATATATGGCTCTAATGTCCCTTCGAAGCCGCTCTCATGTTAAGGCATCCATGGTTTTAACGATAGCCGATCATTTATTTATACACAATTATATAAGATCACTTCTAAATATTATTTGAAGACCCATTTTATAAAATTAATTAATGGTCTGGACGAGGCTCGAACCCGCGTCCTCATGTTTGTGTGTCTGACGCCTTAGCCAAATGGCAGTTAAAGAGCCACACATGCAGTTATATGATACATATTTATTTAACATATGTGACTATTATTATTCGTATTAAATAAAGGTTAATATTATAATAATGTATATTATAATATATTATACTGTTTAATTAGTATTAATAATATTATTAAATGTAAACTTAATATTAAAATTGTACATTAGAACGTATTATTATTACTGCAGTAAAAACATGTTTTTTATCACATAATACACATATATAAAATATACATACACATACATACATACATACATACATACATACACATACATATACGTACAAACACGTACAGTGTATACGTCGTACACCGTACACCGTATATATACGACGGTCACATCAACACCTATTTATCTATAGAAACGCCAGCGATCCGTTCGAACATAACATACGACTGCTGCCCCCAACCTTACATCGACATCAAGTTCTACCTATACCTAAGACGTAGGACTCTGTACTACGGCTTCAACCTGATCATCCCGTGTGCCCTTATCTCTTCGCTGGCGCTGTTGACATTCCTGTTACCTCCGGACGCCGGCGAGAAAGTCTCCTTGGGAATAACAGTTCTATTGTCTTTGAGCGTGTTCTCGCTAATCGTTGCGGATTCCGTTCCCAGCACATCGCTGGCTGTTCCACTCGTCGGTTCGTAGTTACCATTCCAGTAATATACTACTAATACTATTATTATTATTATTATTATTATTATTATTATTATTATTATTATTATTATTATTATTATTATTATTATTATTATTATTATTATTATTATTATTATTATTATTATTATTATTATTATTATTATTATTATTATTATTATTATTATTATTATTATTATTATTATTATTATTATTATTATTATTATTATTATTATTATTAGTAGTAGTATTATTATTATTATTATTATTATTATTATTATTATTATTATTATTATTATTATTATTATTATTATTATTATTATTATTATTATTATTATTATTATTATTATTATTATTATTATTATTATTATTATTATTATTATTATTATTATTATTATTATTATTATTATTATTATTATTATTATTATTATTATTATTATTATTATTATTATTATTATTATTATTATTATTATTATAAGCAGTGTTGAGCAACTATTAAATCTAATATACACTTGCATTTGTACTTGCTCTCTATATTTACAATATATTGTGTATATATATAATATATATATTATATATGCATTATTTATATATATATATATATATATATATATATATATATATATTACTTATATATAGGGGAAAGTAACCGAATACGAACAGCGCCCGAATACGGACATTCTCGTTATCTCAGAAACCATAAATCCTACAAAAAAAATTGTAATGAATAAAATATTTATAAATATATAAATAGTCTAAAAAAGTATTTTTTATTTTTTAATTATTTAAAATATTGCTGATATATCCAATAAAGTGATTTTTTTTATTACGTTTTTAAATTTATGAAAAACAATTTCAATTTAAAACCTTTTCAAGAATATACAAATGTATCGATAAAATATAACACTATATTATTAAAAAATAAAGAATTCTAAAAAGTATATATATTATTTCTATATTTGTTATCAAATATTCATTAAGTTATAAGCATATATCTAGAGGTCATATAAATCCCTAATACAATCTATAGATGTCTTAATACGGACACCCTATAACCAATCAGCGCATGTAAGTTAAACTATTCTGATTTTCATAAAAATCGCGTGAGTTATAATATTAATACAACCAATAAAACTAAATCAACAATTTTTATTATTTAGATACTTAAATTGTATTATTAATTAAAAAATAATAAAAATAAATAAATTAATAACTAATTAAATTAGAATAAATTATTCATAAAATTAATTATAAATAATGTAATTGTAATTTGTATGATTGATTCATCAGTAATATATATTTTATCTAGTGGTATATAGGGTGTCCTTATTATAACACAGGGTGTCCGTATTCGAACATGGGTACCGAATATGGACACCCCCGTTATCTATGGAATTAAAAGATTAAATAAACTTTTAAAATCACAATAATATCTATAATCATATAATATTAATATATTGTAATTTTTGAATAAAAATAATGAGTCATAAAATGTTAAGACCATTTATTGTTAAAGTGTCCGTATTAGGTTACTTTCCCCTATAGTGCTATAGCACTTGTACTTACAATTAAAATATAACTTTAAATTGTATTTTCATATTTTCATCCGAATTTATTTAGCAGAATTTACTTGCACTTTATAATCAACCATAGTTAGTATATTACTAGTTTAATGGCAACCACATTCCTATATATAGTGATATATATATATATATATATATATATATATATATATATATATATATATATATATATATATTGTATGTATAAAATCATGTTAAAGCCATCCACGAATACAGGGTGGTTTAAGCCTGCTGTAAAATATAAAATTTTAGGGGCCACCCGTTTTTTTACATAATAAAAAATATAATATTTTTTTATCATTTTCAGAAATGTTGGCCTGGTAACATCAACAAAATATATTTTTTTTATAAATATGCATCCGATATATCATGGGCGCTCTAAACCTGATATTTATATATTGGGTGGCGCATCCTGATGTTGACCCTATATATATATATATATATATATATATATATATATTAATATAGTGTCGCAATATCCAACGTGGATTATTATTGTATTACGAATGTATTGGCACGATAACGAACCTACAAACCTACAGGAATATACTTCACGGTGATCATGATAGTGGTAGCAATATCGGTAGCCATTACCGTCCTCGTCTTGAACTTCCATCATAGGAATCCGGAAACACATACGATGCCCGTTTGGGTTAGTGTTCCTAAATTATTACTAATAATACATACTTATATATTTTAATATTACTATATGATATATATATATTGAATAATTGGTATGTTATATTTAACTATAATTTATATTCTTCCCGTATTATATATGCTCTCTCCTATGGGATAATATATATATATATATAGGATACATAAAATCCTGACTTACTGACTTGACTTACTTGACTCAAATGCGTAGGATTATCGTCCCTTTGCTTTCCACATGAATACATAGTTTCCGAAGGCATCTCGTCGTTTGGCTCGTCTCTCTATATTTAAGAGTGGCTCACCGCACTGTTCCCTTATGCCATCAGACCATCTTTTTGTCCTCTTGGTCTCTTTTTGTTGAAATCTAGCTTGTAGCTGGAATTTAGTGTTGACGTATTCCTGACAACATGACCAAACCAGCGATGTCTTCTTTTAAGAACGATGTCTTCTATCGTCTCGCTTATGTTTAGTTTCTTTCGTATCATGATGTTTCTGAGTCTGTCAGACCTAGTAATCCGGAGTATAGCTCTAAGGAATTTCATTTCAAACACTAGTAGCGTATCTAGGGGCGTCGGAACGATTTCAGAATAGGGGTATGGTTTTGTTCTAGATATTTTTTTTGCACCCCAGCAAACAGTAATATCAGCATAATAGTAGCATAACAGCATATTCAATAGCATAAAATGTTTATATTGTGCTAGTATGCTGCTATTATACTGCTATTAAATGTCTATTATGCTGATATTAATTTGTCATGCTAATATGCTGCTGTTATTATAATATCAGCATAATAGCAGCATAATAGCAGCATAATATACTTTTAAAATTAATAGCAGCATAATATTATCATAATAGACTTTAAATAGCAGCATAACAGTAGCATAATAGCATGAAAAATGAATAGCAGCATAATATACATTTAATAGCAGCATAATATCACAATGTAAACATTTGAGGCTCTTACATATGCTGTTATGCTGCTATTACTGTTTGCTGGGACCATCAATTACTATTGAATTACATTATAAATCCTCTCTATAGGAATACTTTAGATTTGTATATGCATATGCCTATGGTTAATGTAAATACAAGATTTAAATTTGTTTACAATATAAATTAGTAAAATAATAAATGCTATAATATTTATTAACTTATAATATGACATACATTAAAAAAAAGTTACATAGAAAATGTCGATCTTCGCCAATTATTCTTTAGAATAAATTCATTTATGATTTCAGTATTTGTAATTATTCTGTATTAATATTGTCAAACTCTTTAGGATATTTTACATAGGTATACCTTGTATATTGGGTAGGAATTAGGAATTTAACCTATTACAGATTTTAAACGACTAGGTGTCATGTTGTTTCTCAACCATGTTTTTACTTGGCGAAGGGTACTAAATCCTCTTTCACAACTCACATAACTTATCGGTCTGACAATGATTAATTTAAGAAGATTTATAATATTTGGAAATAATTTAACATTTTCAACATTCATAAAGTAAGAAATTACTTCTTCTATTGTAGAAAACGAATTGGAAATTTTGAATATCTTTAATTCCGCTTTTAGATCATCTACAATTAGTTCATCATATTTAAGGATCTGTACATTATTATAATATATTAGTAAATATAATAATTAGGTCTAGATTATGGGATGTACTAAAATTCAGAACTTTTCCAGAACTAATCCAGAACTAAATCAGAACTAATCCAGAACCTACGCAGAACTAAATTAGAACTAATCCAGAAGAGTACCAGTAAACTCGGACCAGGTTTACTGACTTTTGAGGTAAACTCGGACCACTTTTAAAGTAAACTCGGACCACTTTTTAAAAACATAAAGTAAACTCGGACCACTTATTAAAATAACTATATTTTATATATTTCTATAATATAATATGCTTTAACTTACTTCCACCTTATATAATTATATTATATCTGTTAAATAAATTATAAAAAGAGTCATTTAATATGATATTTTTGTGGAATTATATATTTAAATAGGTAAACATTTAATTTGAACTCGGACCACTTTTGAAGTAAACTCGGACCACTTATTAAAAACATAAAGAAGATTCGGACCAACCGTATAAACTATATATTGTATATTTCTAACATATAATATTCTTTAACTTATAAGTTAAAAGTATAATTTCACTGTATATAATTGCGAGTATTCCGATATTACTACACATACATAATTTATCATTTAATAACATTAATAACATTTAATAACTTAACATAATTTAAATTGTCGTATATCACCACAGAGTTAGAGAGAAATTTCTCTCTAGCTCTATGTATATCACGACGAGACCCACGATAGAAGCTATATTTATTATGATAGAAGTATACAATATATAAGTTATTTTAATAAGTGGTCCGAGTTTACTTCACAAGTGGTCCGAGTTTACTTCACAAGTGGTCCGAGTTTACTTCAAAAATGGTGCGAGTTCAAATTAAATGTTTACCTATTTAAGTATATAATTCCACAAAAATATCATATTAAATGACTCTTTTTATAATTTATTTAACAGATATAATATAATTATATAAGGTGGAAGTAAGTTAAAGCATATTATATTATAGAAATATACAAAATATAGTTATTTTAAAAGTGGTCCGAATCTTCTTTATGTTTTTAATAAGTGGTCCGAGTTAACTTTATGTTTTTAAATAGTGGTCCGAGTTTACTTTAAAAGTGGTCCGAGTTTACCTCAAAAGTGGTCCGAGTTTACCTGGTCCGAATTTACCTGGTCCGAGTTTACTGGTATTCATCCAGAACCTGCACAGAATTAAATCATAATTATGATAAGTTAACTTATCCAGAACTCTTCCAGAAATAAATAATAACTTTTCCATAACTAAATCACAACTAATCAAAAAATAATATTCTCATATGTACGATTTATAATTCATATTGTATATTTTTGTGTAGCTGAAAATGTGTTTGGATGATTTTTATGTAATATGAAATAAATTTATTATTTCTATATAACTTTTTTTTTACATTAGAATAACACATTTTAATTCTAATTATACAACATTTTTATTTTTTGTGACAATGTTTATATAAATTGAATAAATTTGATAAGGGGGCAGTATATCTTTTGCCCCCCCCCCCCTGAAAAAATATAGGGCGGCAGTATATATATTCCCCCCCCTAATTTTTACTTATATGTATATATTAATATATCCACATCTATATATATATATATATTATATATATTTACATAGTATAGTTATTAAATTCACTATACAAAAAAAAAATTATTGTATTACTCTATTACCTGGAACAATTATTTTATTACTTTATAATAAAGTTATAAACTCAATGTTTTTTGTATAGTGAATTTAATAACTATACAATGTAAATATATATATAATATATATATATATATATATATATATATATATATATATATATATATATATATATATATATAGATGTAGATATATTAATATATACATATAAGTAAAAATAGGGGGGGGGGGAATATATATACTGCCCCCCTATATTTTTTCAGGGGGGGGCAAAAGATATACTGCCCCTCCCCTATATTTGTTCAGGGGGGGGGCCGCCCCCCCTTGCCCCCCTATTCCGACGCCCCTAAGCGCATCTATTTCTTTTCGTCTTGTAGTCCATGACTCTGAACCGTATATGTCAATCGGCAGAATGAGTGCTCCGTAGAGTCTAGTCTTAAGATGCATTGATACGTCTTTTGATGACCATATCGTTTTCAGTCGACCGAAAGCTTGTGATTGCCGTTGAACATCTGAGGAGCAGTCTGGAACAAGACTACCCAGAAATTTGAACTTGGAAACTTTGGGAACCACGTTGTTGTCGATTTCAATTTCAGCATTGCTATCTGGTGTCATTATTGCGCATTTAAGAAGATTTATCTTCAAACCCATTTTTGGCAAGCTTGTTCCAGTTCCAATGTAGATAGTTGCAGTTTTTCGAATACAGCAGATATGAGTGTCGTATCGTCTGCGTATCTGATATCAACAGACATATTTTCGTTTAATTGAAAGTCACGGTTCAAACTTTTAACACCCTTCATTACATATTCCAAGAATATGTTGAATAAACTTGGTGACATAATACAGCCTTGTCTCACGCCAATATTAACTGGGAACCAGTCCGATAGTTCTCCTCCAGCTATTATGGAGCATTCCGTTTTACCATATAGATTTTTGATTATCTCGACAAATTTATTTGGGATATTCTTAAGCAGCATAAAATCCTATAGGATACACATATAATGTAAACAGTTATATTATATAATAAAGGTTATCCTTTCATATTTATGTTGATTTTATTGTTGCAAACTTTTTATAGTAATAGTGATTCTTTGTTTATGTTGATTTCCTTGTTAAGGCTTTAAACGGGTTTCTCACTTCTCACAATTTTATAGCGATATTTAACCAAAGTGAAAGTGAAAGTGTGTCTCTAGAAATTATACATCCATATATGGAGCGATATAGCTATAGGTGTGAAATGTATGGAAAGTGGTTTTGATATAGATATCATATTAACTAGAGCGATATGTTAAATAATAAATACATATATATATATATATATAGGTAATAATATATATGTAAAAAAGTTATAATACAGGGACACTCAGAATACTCTTTTTCTGTGGTATAGAAAACTATTTTCCTAACAGTGTACGATATCAACTCAAACTTAAACCTGCACGATCGTGGTGTTAATGATAACCCATCTAGTAAGAGATATAGGTTACTATTTCGTAATAGAATATTGACCTTTAACCTTACATACGCAGATAGATAAAGTGGTATGCGAATGGTTGGCGTGGGTGTTATGCATGTCCAGACCTGGTGAATCTACTAAACCTAATGCATTGATACATTGCAATGATGATTCTGAGAATAATCTACTCGGCAGGTTAGAGTATAGTATAGTATATACATATATATATATATATATATATATATATATATATATATATAGTATATATATATATATATATATATATATATATATAGGTATTACCTATATAAAGTAGACACCGAATAAATTAACATGTAGGCACAGAATTTTGATGTCGAATTAAAGGATATGATACAGGATTCATCATAGTTTATTACAGTATGTTACTATTAGCAATACCTCCTATAACCCTCGAAGTTCTCGAGGTCTCCTATTGCTACTAGTAGTAGATATTTTACTTTGTATATATATACAAATTTGCAACTATTATATTTTCAAAAACAAATAAAACCTAATATCTCATTAATATATGGGTGGTAATCACTGAATAACCCAGTAGGTTAATATAAGTGAGTAATGCCAAAGGGCTTTGGTAATGTAATCATGATAATAATTGTATGTGCATACATTATAGTTAATTAGTAAGTGTATGTAATTACCATGTGTACAAGTAAGGGTGTCTGGCAACACTTGATTCACTGTTAACAACAAATTATATTAATAAGTCAATATAAAAATTTACAATACAATAGGATAAAAATAAACCTACCTATGTATTTTCACATAATTTGTTGTATTTTCGTTGGGTCGTTAGCAATTATTTATTAAAAGCATTGTTAATATACTATATAAAGTTAAATTTAATATTTTATATTATGTAAAAGTAATTGTAAATCACTATTTTTTTTTTCAATAAGTAAAATTCTAGAAAATATTTTCAAACTAGGTAGGTCATAATAGACCTATACGACGTATAGTATACGTCATGGTATAAAACTTTTCCATTAATTGGGTTAATAGCATCGATGCTACTTTATCGATCGACCTTACTTTAAATAGTTAATAGTTAAGATTTTATAATTATTTATATAGTAGAAATATGATTTTTGTGAATATCAGTGATCTCAATTATTTCGTATAAATTTATCATTTTAATTAAAATAAATATTTATAAATACTAGAATTTACACTGCTCAAGAAATCTCCAAATTAATTGGGTACCTTTTCAGTAATATAAAAGTTAACATTTAATATGTAGTAAATATCCGGGTAAATATAATTAATTTAATTTCATAATTTTTCTGACACATTTCATTTAATATTAGACTTATTTTATTTTTATAAATTTATATTTCATATAGGTACATTATATACCTACTTACCCACCTAACAGTAATCGTTATAACCTCATAATAACAACATAATAGCATAACTAATAGCCTCAACTTTTTACATTGTGCTATTATGCTGCTATTAAAAGTATATTATGCAGCTATTAATTTGTAATTCTATTATGCTTCTATTATGTTGCTATTAAAAGTATATTATGCTGCTATTATGTTGCTATTATAATAGCATCATAATAGAAGCACAATAGCATTACACATTAATAGCATCATAATATACTTTTAATGGCAACATAATGGCAGCATAATAGCACAATGTAAACATGTAAGGCTATTGGTTATAACCAAGAGCATATATGCTATTATGTTGCTATTACTGTTAGCTGGGTAGTTCTTTGAACAACCATTACCTAAAGTTTCAGAAATGATGAAACTATATTATATTATACAACATTATTATAATTATTATATTATAAAATTTATATATATTAAATATATAATACATATATCCCATATTGAAATTAAATTATTTATTAAATACTAATTTCAGTTTATTAAACAAAGAGAGGAGTATAGAAAGGAAGTTGGTGAAAATCGAAAACGCCAGTCATTACAATGTATGTAAACATTATATATTGTCTATGCCTAAACTATAGTGCACTACAGTCAGAGCTGAGCCATTAGGCTAGACACATACACCTACTAACACTGTCATTTAATCAATCTCTGTAAATAGTTGTAACTGGAATTGTTCAATTTGTTTACCTATACAGAATCATTGTAATATAGTTGAATATATTCTACTATAATATATTCAATTGTATACAATTATATATCCAAACTAATTATTGGTTTAATATATTTTAACTTCTTAATAATAGATTAGAAATGTTGTATTAGTAAATAAATAGTTATCTAGATAATAAGTTCTCCTTAAATAATAATGTATTTGATAAATTATAAATCTTTATAATGGATAAGCTAGGATATAACCTATTTGTTAATTATTTTTTTAGTTTATCAATATGATATTATCAGTAACTTCCAATTATTATAAATAATATTTATATTTCAATTAACATAATAAGATAAAGGAAATTATGATATCGTTTAATAAATTGTATATCAAACTTTATTGTATATATATATATATTATATGTAAAAACTACTAGTAAAATTGTCATTACATATAATTAGTATAACAATATATTAATAGAATATTTTGATTAATAATTTGATAATTAATAGATTATTTAATTGATAATTAAGATTAATATTTGACTTATTTTTATAGTTTGGGTTAATTTTAGATTTTTTAATAACAAGAATAAATTAGAGCTTTATATTTTGAATATATTATATAACCAAAGAATTTAAAATATTAAATATTGAATGACTAGTCATTTATTTAAAGACCACCTATTTACATGCAAATGTTTTTAATAAACATGAGTCGCGTGTGCAAATAAAATAACTCTATGACAAAATTAACTACAATATTATATAATTGAATTCGTGTTAATAGTATTTTGCCTCTAGCCCCACCCATAGTTTAACCCAGAGAACCCGCATATTTAAATCATCGGCTACAGTGGATATCCACTGATTTATATATTTCGGATGTCTCAAGTATGCCCACTATCCTCCCTGCCCCTTACCTAAAGTTAACCTCTTCACTCTACAGTTACGTAACGAGATGGCCGCAATTCTTCACGAACTAGAATTCATCACATCGCGTATGAAACAGGATGATCTAGACACGGCAGCCACGGGAGACTGGAAGTTCGCAGCCATGGTGATAGACCGTCTCTTCTTCTTCGTGTTCACCATTATCTTCATCATCACCACCGTGGGTATCTTCTTCTCGGTGCCCACGCTATTCGAATGATATTACCCCCACCCCCACCCCATAGAGGTATTATTTCACCCCGTCTTCGTAACAAGATGTCCGATACATTCATAGCGTTTTCCTAGTTCTTTGATTGTGTTTCCTAAGTGATACCTACCCCTACTTTATGAGTTTATGCCAGTAATAGCACTGACCTTGGTAGTAGAGCGTTAGGCTATTTATTTTATTTATTTACATAAACGGATCTTTACAACTTTACATTTCATAATCTTTATTAGGACAAATATTTTATTGAATTTATTATGTAATATTTAGGCATTGAAAATTATATATATATATGATAAATACATTTTAAGTCGTTTTTATAGAAACGATTATTTCCTGCATAATTATTCCCTACATAACATTATTATGTTTAGAATTGTTTAAGAATTTTAATTAATTATTTGAGAATTTTATATTTCAATTGTTAAAACACACTATTAATACTCACCAATTAATACTTTATTTAAAAAATTCTGTATACACTATAGATAGGCAAATTAATTGTGCAAATATTAAATCACAAGATTTTTTAATATTCCATTCAAATATAATTTTCATATTATTTTTGTAATGACATCAATTTGATAGGATAATATTTATACTTATCTCGTCTATTTCTTCCAACAACACTTACTTGGATTATTACACAGATATACATTGTATCTAGTATTCATTATTATTAAAATATATATTTATTATTACCTACTTACCCATATTTATGTTTGAACCGATGATTTGTTTTATTCATTTATCATATCGCCTTATTATTACTATAATAAAAGTATAACATTTCATGTGTATCTAATAATATATCTATATATATATAACACGCTCCTTAACGGTGTTTACGTTTATCAATAAGGACACAACATTGTTATTAATATATATATATATATGTATAATGTATCTATACATGTTAATGAATTTACGAATTAATATAGGTCGCTAAGGGGTGTTGCACTGCTAATAATGGTAACAAATCAATTATTATTCTTAAATAAATAACGTGTTTTTTCATTACAAATATTAGCATTTATAATCTGCATTTACTCATTTTCATTCATTATATAATAATCCATTATACTTTTGCTGAGTATATTCAAAGATTTTGTGAAGCATCCTAAGAAATATCTTTATTAAGATATAGTTATACAAAAATTTAATATAAAAAATAAAAATATTGAATATTCCAATTTCCCTAGATAATTCTTACAAATGAAATATTCCTAAATTAACCACTACCCAGACTGTACTGATAATTTGCTATAATCTCAATTCACTATAGAACTAGAAAACAAAGTTAATAATGCTATAAATAGAATTAAATGGTATGACTACTATATCGCATACTATTATATCACATATAAATACTTCCTTAGCCCATATATCTTATGACCCAATTAACTATGATTGCCAGCATTCAGTAATAACCATTCTTTAAGTTACTAATGTACATAATAAATGTAATATTTAATAACAAAATTATGTATAAATATTTACTTATATACAACCTTGAGTCCCGAAAATATCTTAAAAATAAATGAGCGAAATAATGTATATTTTAAAATAATATTATTTTGTTAATACTTAATTTAATATTTAAAGTAAATAATATATTTTGTTTAAATTAATTATGTATTTACATAATAAATATCATATAATGTTGTATTTTAACATGATACTCAAAATATATCACGATAAAGCTCATTTTGTTTAAATCCTAACATCTGTATGGCATATTTTTACATATATAATTATTTTTATAAATATAATTCATACACTGTATTTGTTATAATATTGGACACAAAATCAATAAAATGTGCACTAAATTTGTCTCTGGGATACAAAAGTTAGTATAATAATTATTATTAAATAGAATATAATGTTATACTAGCTTGTTATATTTTTCACATTTGTTTACATAAGTAAAGAAATAAAGTGAAATGATATTTAATCATATTTTATTATCATTGATATCATTAAATCCTATACTCACTGACTATACATTTGGCAGAGTATAATAAATAGGTTATGTCAATTTAATATTAATATATAATTAAATATTTAATTTATAAATAATATATATATATATATATATATATATATTAATTTATAATATTTATTGATAAATTCATTAGCAAAAACAATGACAAGAAAAGTATAAATAATAAATAATAGATTAATCAGATTCTAAATTAATCGTGTCACCAAATTTAGCATATAGCGAAATTTTCAAATCACTCAAAATCTTTTTATGATCCTCAGCTTTTTTTTTAAATTGATCGTTTTTAATTTCTTCATCCACCTATTAATATGAATGTATCGTGGAATAAGGTATATATTTAAATGAATATAAATGGAGAAATGTAAAATAAGAGTGTGTATGACCTTGATTCCTTGCATTAATTCTACAGCTTCATCGGATGTGGAGTAGATGAAAACTTCGCCGATCTTAATAGGTATCTGTTCATCGACCATCATTTCTATCTCCTCTAATGCCTCGTTCAAGTTCTCTATGCATTTCTATATCAGGAACATCAATGTTATCACTGTATCACTGATATACATGTACTATATATTATATTAAATAAACATAAAATTTTGATGGACATTTTTTTCTCAATACGGTCCTCAAATAGTAATTTTTGTTGATTTCATTTTTTGAATAAATTAAGATGTAATTATATATAATAAATATTGTAAGAATTTTTCAATTAATAATCTGTTTTATAAATACCATAACAACAGTATTTTATGGAGTTTAGTAAATAATAAGAAAATTCAAATTATAAAATATTAAAAAAAAATAGATTAAAAAAATAAATGTTCAATTTCAAATATGAATTACATATAATAATATTCAATGTTATTAATACTTCTCTTAGTATGTATTTAGAACTATATATCTAGTTTATAAATAAGAAAATGTTAATAATATTCCAAGTATTTTTCCCAAAATGGAATTTATAGTAGCAACAAATATCTCTTATCTAATATCTCCATATACATGTAAATGTACGAAACGGAGAGATCACTGACGAACCTATTTATAATATTATTATTAAATGTATTATAATACAATACTAAATAATCATTATTTAGATTATTTATACATAATATAATGTTTGAATACACATATGTAAAGAATCTTTACTAAATATATTAAGGGGGCCTCACGTTTTGAAATATTAAATAAATTCACAATTTCAGAATATTTGTTAATATAATATTAATATTCAGATTATTATTGCAATTTTCAAGTTTTTTTAATTCAATTCAATTAAATTATATATTATTTATACTGTCTAGAATTTTCAAATAAAAATAGGGTTTTATAATTTTTTTATTTTATAAGTACATTAAAAGTGATATTTTGTTGATAGGTAAAATGAAATGTATAATTATAAAATATTAAATAAAGTTACCATATATTTACTGTATTATATATTTTTATATAAATTATATTTATATAATATTTATATAATACAATTATATAAACCTCTTTATTGTATTATGAAATAAATTGAATAATAAAATAATATAAATGACTAGAAATAATGCCTTTATTTTAAAATGCATTTATCTCAGAATAATTATCTTCTCACGATCACTAGTATTCAACTTATATCAAAGATTACAGTTTATGAGAATACTAATATTTTGTTTATATAGAAAAATATATATATAGCTCTTTTATTTGTAAGTTTGTTTTATAATATGGATATCTAGTAATATAAACTAATAAATGTTTAGAAAAAATCAAAATTAATAATAAAATATACATTTCATATAATATTATATTTTATAAAATGATCTCATTTGTTTTAAAAATATTCTCCTGTCTAGTTTATGTAGGACAACAATTGTAGTCAAAATTCCAAAAATGGTAGCACTGGATATATTTATAGTAGTACTATGTAATCCATATCTCTTAACATGTAAATGTACGAAAGTTTAGTAAAGTGCAGCGACATACCCTTAAGAGAGTACCTATTAGATACTACCTAATGTAATTATATTAAATAATATATTAATAAATGATCCATTGAATACACTTGGGAAATCATCAATTATAAGTTATAACAAGTACATTATTTTTATAATCAGGTCATCGGCATGAACATAGGGTGTGTTATTTTATATTGAATGCATTCTTAGATTTACAGAAATTGCGATGATATTGATTCTAATCACATTTCTAATCACAAACTTTTATAGGTTCACTTCGGGATGTCAGTATTATATATATATATATATATATATATATATATATATATATATATATATTATATATATATAGATAATTTCATGGGCTGTAATGATGTAACCTCTTGTTCTTTAATATCGTCTGTGATCTCCACATACTTGTTGTTCTCGCGAGCGAATGCGTTAATCATTTGCTGATCATCGTAGGTGATGTGAACCTCTGTATCCTGTCAATGAAACACACACATGCTTTAATCATGTTTACATAGTTTCTAGTAGACTAGTCGATGGGATATGAACAATTATAATTGTATAAGCCGTATATACTTATATACAGTTAAATGATGTGCAAATATTATACAAATGAAATTGATGAGATTAACGATTAGCAATTTAAGATAACAAATAGAATATTTATCATATATATATATATATATATGTTATTTGTAATGAGTAGTGTCATGCTCAGGTATGGGGTCAAATACATATTTGTATTTAAATACGCTGATTTGGTGTATTTGTATTTATAAAAAATGTATCATTTATATTAAATTATATATGTATTAAATAATACAAATTATATAATAGAACAATAATTTTGAAAGAATTTTATAAATACTATATAAATAAATTTATGAATTTATATTCTATATAGAAATGTATGTGTTATAAATTATAACTTATAATATCCCAAGCAACCAGTATATTTCTGATTTATATAAATGATCTACCTACTATTTTTAAACCACAAATAATCTCCTCACTTTTTGCAGATGATGCTAAAATATCAATTATCTATAAATCTATAGATGATCGGAAGGTTCTGCAATCCGGGCTATTTGAACTATCATCCAGGATGTGTAAATGGGACCTTGAACTTGCCAAAAATGTTCAAAAATGTTCAATTATGACATTTGGGAATATCAATACACATTCGTAAACTATAAATAATATTTAATTAAATAGTCAGATTTTAAAAACAGATTTTAAAGATCTTGGAATAATTTTTAATATTAAACTGACATTTGACACTCATATAAATCAAATGTGTAGTAAAGCTTTTAATATTCTGAATATTATATTTAGATGCTTTATTATTAATGACTATTGTTACCTAACAAAAGCCTTTATAACATATGTTAGACCTTTATTAGAATATAATTCTTGTATTTGGAACCCTTCTAATATATATGTAGGCCTAAAAAATAAAATTGAAAAAGTCCAGAGGACATTCACTAAAAGGCTTTTCTATAGATGTGGTATACCATATACAAATTATGAAAATAGGTTATTATTTTTAAACTTAACTTCATTATCTCAACGCAGGTTACGGGCTGATCTGATTCTTGCCTATAAAATTATAAATGGTCTAGTTGATGTTGATTACTCGGGGCTACTTGAAACGTATTCATCAAGAAGTCGAGGTCCTTCCATTAAAGTTCGAAAAGACAAATGCAAGACAAATGTTACTCTGAATTATTTTAGTAATCGTATTTCAACTCCTTGGAATTTGCTATCTAATTATACGTGTTCAGAAACTTCGGTCAATCAATTTATTACAAGGCTTGATAATTCATTGTATTAATATTTAAATTTTATTTTATTTTATTAATTTTTATTATTCAATTATTATATTATTTTATTTTTAGTTTTATGGGGTTAATTTATTCGGTTGCATTCTCTTTATCATTATTTATCGGGTATTACGGGTGTCAGTGGACAAACTCTTGGGTCAAGTTTGTACCCCAAGGCACAGGGATTGAGGACCCCTTTCCCTAAAGTTGATACGGTGATTAAGTGCTTTCATCTGAATAATTCCCCTTATTATTATTATTTTTTTATTATATCATTTGTTAATTTTATATCTTAACTATATGTAACATGGCATTTATAAATCATTATATATATTCGTTATTTGTTTTTTATTATTATTATTGTTTTATGTCATTTTGTTTGTTTTAAACAATAAACTATATCTATCTATCTATCTATAATGTTCACAGTTTTTAATTTCATTGATTTTCTTATGGTATTAAATATATTTTAAATAGATTTCAATTAATATTATTCAATCTGATATAGGGATAAGGATTATTATTTTATGATATAATATGTTAATATTTGTATTTTTTCCAACCCTGGTCATGCTTATTGAAACTTAACGCCTGCAAATATTTGTTATGATCAATATAAGCTTTCACATATAAATGTATTTAATAATGGCGATAGTAATTTTATCACGATAGATAGATATAGTTTTATTTAATTTAAAACAATATTTATATTGAAAATATATTTTATATATATGGAAATTTAATTATTGCTAGTGAAGCATTGTAGTCTACAATTTGTAGATAATAAAAAAATCAGTATAAATAAATGCATAAAACATAGGTCTGTAATTTCGGTTTATTAAGTGAATTTGATAATCACAAGTTATTTTCTGAACATATATGATCCATATGCGCCACTAATAACTATGCTTATGATAACTATAATACCAATTCCGTATTACATAACAGCTGATGATGTATTTATTTTAAAACCATCTGATGAAACTGGTAAAATAAAAAAAATTGCATATAGAATTGAAGAATGTAAATATATTATATTGAAAATAAATATTTGTTTGTAGTTAGCGATCAAAATCGAAAAAAAATCCATCTGCCCAACATAATAATAAAAATCATAAATATAATAAAATTATATTATTATATTGATAAACGTAAATAGCATATCTACTTATACACATTTTTTAATAATAGTATTAATATAATATTAATTAACAATATTTATAATACAAGTTAATAATTATATACACTTTTACAATAATAAATATTAATTTGATCTCAACATTTTTCATTCTATTAAAAAAATTAATAAACAAATTTAAAAAAATAGTATTATTATTATTCTTCAAGAAGAATATAATATTATATTCTTTTCTTATTAATATTACCTACAATATTTCCTATATAAAATATAGTTATTAAAAAAACAGTTTATTTTTACATTTATTAATTTACTAACTTGATTAAAATTCTTTATAAAATGTTATATTTTATCATATACACCTAAAAGTTTTAGGTGTATATTTTAAGCTAAAACAAAATTAAATATAAATACACCAAATCAGTGCATTTAATAAAAATACGTATTGACCATATACTGATATACATATTCAACCTGTAAATAAATATTAATTATAATTATACTATTTTATTAACTTAAATTTAATATTTTTCCGTAAATTTTTTTGTAAATCAATATTAATTATAATTATAATATTTTATTAACTTAAATTTAATATTTTTCATATAGAATTTAGAAAATGATTTACTTGCATTTACTTTTCAGTGAAAAGTATTTCCGCATTTTCTGGACATATATAAATATATATTTAAATCAAAGATGTTAAATAGATTACAAACGCATTTAATGTGTCCAGTATAGGTGAGATATTTTGTAAACAAAAATATAAGGACTATTAATTTTATATTCCCTTATACTTTATAATCTAAATTTGATTAAATAGCTTTATTTACATTTAATTTCATATTTTTCATATATTTTTTAATTATCATAAAATGAACAATAGTTTTAATTAATAAGTTTATTAATAAATTTAAATAAGTTATTATTAAAGATAGAAATCATAAAATTAGAAAAAAATCTTTTATTTATAATTTGTATAGGCTCACTCTGGATGTAATGCAGATAATGAAACATGGAAATATCAAAACTAAACCCAACCTAACCAAACCCGTGAAAATACCTAAAACTCAAAATAGTAATGACCACATGCACATATATATAATTATAATTATATAAATAATTATATATATAAGTTACTGATAAGTCGTTACAGGTATGGTAGTATATAGATAGACATGCTAATTATAATGGCTTATTATACTCTATTGTAAAATCACTAATTCCACTAAACAATTTTGCGGGAGTTCAAGTCAACATTAAAAAAACAGATTATGGTCAAAATCTTCGCGATTGATAAACGATTTGAATGTCCGAAAACTTGTTTATTCAAATTAGTGGTTTTACAATAGCGTATGATTGGCTATTATAATTAGCTATGTTTATTTATAGACTATAATATATACAACAGCTTATAATTAACATATATATATATATATATATATATATATATATATGTGTGTGTTTTATAGGCTCACTCGGGATGTAATGCAGCTAACAAACCTAGAAATATCCAAACTAAACATAACCGTACCAAACCAATAAAGTGAAAATAACTAAAACTAAAAATATAAATGTTTTTACAAACATACGATATTGTAAATTCATTAATTCGAATAAACAATTTTGCGGGCGTTCAAATCGTGCATCAATCGCGAAGCTTTTGACCAGGTACCAATAAAATGAGTATTAAAAATTATCATTATTATTCAATGACAAATTCCTTACATATTTCTAAGATTATTATTAAAATAATTATAAATATTTATAAGTAGGATTATGATTATAGCTTTTAAATAACGCTTGGAAATTATTCACAATAATTAATCATAATAAATTATTATTAAATAATCGATTAATAAATATTTTCTAATTAACTAACATTATGTTAAACATAGTTACATAGTTACTATCATAGTAACTAAGTTACTTTTATAGTAACTGCAATATCATTAATAAGAGTAAGTATATGTATATAGCTCAAAGGATATTTGTATGTATATGTCCATTTACTAATTAATTTAATATAATTAATAATTAAATTATATCATATTGAAATTCTTAAAAAATTGATCACCAATTGATGTTATAATAATTATAACATCAAATTATTAATTAATTTCATATTATAACGAACTAAATAGAAATATACATAATATTATCCTTTGAGCTACATAAATGTAAATACTTATATTTAATGATAATGCAGTTAATAACTGAGTTATTTAGTAAACTATTTGCTAAATTATTTAGCTAAACTATTTAGTAAATAGTTATTAATAAATTATGAATAATTTTCAAGCATGATTTAAAAGGTATAAATCTTAAAATAATGTGTTTATTCACTATATCATCATTAAGTATCCATCTATAATAATATTAATAAGTATACTTATAACATTTATTAACATATGTAAATATAAATACATACCTTTTTAATAGTAGCTGACATAGTTAATATAATTAGGATTAATTTTTTCTAGAAATATAATAATCAAAGATTTGCAAAGCACAAATTAAAAAAAATCTGAAAATCTTTGTCATAATAAATGGGATATACTAGAACCCGGTTTTATACGGTTTGGATCCGGTTTTATCCGGTTTGAATATAAAAATTGATAAATAACATGTTTATTGTTGATTATAACTACTATTGTCACT
This sequence comes from Osedax fenrisi, assembly GCA_964019155.1. Lineage (NCBI taxonomy): Eukaryota > Metazoa > Annelida > Polychaeta > Sabellida > Siboglinidae > Osedax > Osedax fenrisi. The sequence continues at coordinate 45,806,289 of OZ025239.1, forward strand.
TATGCATATTAATATTTATATATTAAATATTATAATAGAGTTTAAGGTGAAAATAATCAGTGTCCATCATAATATACACATTAATCATATTATTTAATATTTTCAATTTGAAAAAATAATTTTCTACCCGGTTTTAATAATTTAAATGACAGCTGATATTCAAATATATTGCTAAATAACATGTTTATTGTTGATTATAACTACTAATATCACTTATACATATTAATATGTATATATTAAATATTATAATAGAGTTTAAGTTGAACATAATCAGTTTCCAGCATATTATACACAACAATCATATTATGTTCTACCCGGTTTGAATAATTTAAATGACAGCTGATATTCAAATATATTTATAAATAGCATGTTCAATATATTGATAATAATAATTATAATAAACTATATTATAATATTTAATATATACATATTAATATGTATAAGTGATATTAGTAGTTATAATCAACAATAAACATGCTATTTATAAATATATTTGAATATCAGCTGTCATTTAAATTATTCAAACCGGGTAGAACATAATATGATTGTTGTGTATAATATGCTGGAAACTGATTATTTTCACCTTAAACTCTATTATAATATTTAATATATACATATTAATATGTACAAGTGATATTAGTAGTTATAATCAACAATAAACATGTTATTTAGCAATATATATGAATATCAGCTGTCATTTAAATTATTAAAACCGGGTAGAAAATTATTTTTTCAAATTGAAAATATTAAATAATATGATTAATGTGTATATTATGATGGACACTGATTATTTTCACCTTAAACTCTATTATAATATTTAATATATACATATTAATATGCATAAGTGACAATAGTAGTTATAATCAACAATAAACATGTTATTTATCAATATATTTGAATATCAGCTGTCATTTAAATTATTCAAACCGGGTAGAAAATAATATGATTAATGTGTATAATATACTGGAAACTGATTATTTTCACCTTAAACTCTATTATAATATTTAATATATATATATTAATATGTATAAGTGATATTAGTAGTTATAATCAACAATAAACATGTTATTTATCAATTTTTATATTCAAACCGGATCCAAACCGTATAAAACCGGGTTCTAGTATATCCCATAATAAATGCAAAGATTATTAATAAATATATATTACACAAATAGAATATTATTTTATATAATATATTCAAATATGAAATCATAACATTTATTCATATGAATATTATTATGTCTGAGTCATCAAAAAGATTTCATTATATATTTACTTGTGATCTTGATGTTAATTTACAAATTAAAATGTTAGCACTCATATATATAATTTAGTATAAATATATTAAATATACAATATAATATTGAATATTATATTGAATATAATTATAATATTATTTTAAATTATGGATTACAATCATATGCGGATTTAAATCTACATTAAATGGACGTGTGCATTTGAGCGCGCGAATTTTAATTCAATGCTAAGCATTATGCTTCGATGATATAAATAAACTTCTCACTATCTATATCGATGTGTTTTATATTTACTAAATAATTTAGAGTAGTATTTTATAACTTGATTGAATTATGATAATTATTATCTCGAAGCAGGCCGCCGATTGTTATTATAATAATATCAGAGTTCAAGGTGGGCGGTAGTACCGCGGCGGTACTTATATATGCACTACTGCACATTATAAGATATTTTATAATACAATATTTACAAAGGCTCATTTGGGGATATAATCATTATTATAATGATTATATTTTAATATAATAATGCAGCTAAAAAAAACCAATCCAAAGAAATCACACAACCCCAAAATACAAATAGAACTCTGACATTCTATTAATAATAAGCCTGCTTCGAGATTCACGATTGATTTAGTAAATCTTTAATACATTACATTAATGTAATAATTAAAGTAATGCTTAATACATGAATTATTCATTGAATATACCTATAGTTGTCATTTTAACAATGATTGTGGGGTTTTTTGTTTTTTTTGTTTTATCAAAATGCAGGTATTTTAGTTTTAGATTTTTTGCCAAAATATATATTAAATAGCATTTATTCTATTATATATACTTTAATTTAATTTATATATACTTTAATTAATTTTAAAACTTCACTTTGATTAAATAAATAGTTAATTAAACTTACTTAGTTTTTTTAGTGAAGGTTTTTTGCCTAAATTATTTAGTAAATATAAATTAAATGTCATATAATTATAATTATTATTATAGGTACCTGGTCAAAAGCTTCGCGATTTTTTTTAATACGCTACAATTTTAACGTCCGCGAAATTATATTTAAATAAATATTTATTCGAATTTGTGATTTTAAAATTACGTATCTATAATTATATATTTATATATAAACTGTGCAATCACACATATATTTACATATGTCTATAGATATCATAATCATGAAAATATGAGTGATAAATATTCTTTATTATTTGAAATAGCATGTAATTAGTATTAGCTTGATATTAGTATGGACATATAATTATGATTCACAATTATTCATATAATATATAATAACATGTATACTATATATTTACATAATCACTAATTCGAATAAAGAATGTTTAGGGCGTAGATAATTTAAAAAATCTCTTTTGACCGTAATCATTATTATATTATATACATTTTAATTCATATTTAAATTTTAATTATTAGAGTTATTACTAATAACTTATTAGAGTATATTATGCCTATTTATATAAGTATACCATCGATATAAAGAAAGTGGATAAGCAATTGACGCATGCAATGTATGTAAAAGATAGATACTTGAATGGTACTTTTATCAATAAATTAACAATATGGTATCAGTGATTTTGATTGGATGTTAGTCATATTATATAATTTTCACATATTAAAATAGTAGGCTTTTCGTCAAAATAGATTAAAGTGAATTCTATCTATATCAATGGATTTAGATTATAAATATCAATAAAATAGTATGATATCTTCAAATTAAATACACAAAATTACAAGGAATGTTGATATGATATATTTTAAATATATCATTTTATTTTTAGTATAGATAGTACATTACAATTGGTAGTAATTATCAATATATATATGTATAAATAAATATTATTATAAATAAAAAGTAGTGGGCCAGATAGTGGGTTTCGACTGCAGCGCCTGTAGCGGATAGTGCCATACACTACATTCAATTGCTTATCCACTTTCTTTATATCGATGAAGTATACTTGTAGTTTATTTAGATAAGTAGTAAATTAACTTAATTATTAAGATTATTTTGTTTTTATTTAAATATTAGTTTTTGGTTTTTTGCAAATAATAAATTAAATGCTATTATATATATATATATATATATATATATATATATCTTAAATAATTGTAGTTATATATAAATATTATTTATTTACATGTAAAGTAATAATAATAATAAATATTTATTAGAAGTTTTAAATTGTACATTTTTTTTCGTATGAAATATATAATTATTTATGTTATTATTTCCTCTAAAGGGCTTCAGATTAAGATCAATATCTTTTCTATGCTGTCGCCCGATAAGTATGTATATTATATTAAAATGAACCTATATTACAAAATATGATATAACTTTAATATAATATAATTATTATATTAGACATAAAATACATTATTATAATTTGAAAAATGTATATAATTAATATGTTATGGTTTAATTGACTACTTTATTATTTATTCTAAAATCTTTTACAAATATAAATTAAATGAATAATATTTACTTAAAATACATAATTATCATATATAAATTATATAATATAATTATTCAATATTTTCATTCTTGAAAAAACCAAAAAACTCTAAATATTTATTTAACTATTTATTTTAGTTGTGTGTGCGCGTGTGTGTATGTATGATAATAAACTATCAAATTAAATAATATATATATATATTATATTATATATTAGATTATCTAATTTTGATATATATAGATTTTATTATGGTCTATAGGACTTTTGTTGAAAATTGATTCCTTATCTATTGATTTTCATACGTAATATAAATTTATGGTATATAATATCTAAATTTCAAAATTGTCGAAGTTTTACAAGAATTACAGAAGAATTACACGCAGCTTTAAAAAGCATCTGTAGTTTTCTAATTTGATATTACATATAGATTATAGTATAAGAGTAGGTACCAGTTTATTTATATCATTGCAGCATTGCATTGTAAAATGCATGCTCAAATGCACACGCCCCATATAAATTAAATTGCCATATATAGTTTTATTGCGATTGTATGCGAAGTAGCAACAACAACATTGAAAACTACAAAATATATGGTGGGTGTGTCTCAGAAATTACATTTCAGAGAACGTGAGAACAAAAGAATGAAATATGAAAACATGCGTTATTGTGAATTAGTAGTATTATATAATATACTCATAATTAGCTTTATGTAATATATGACCTAGTTTTACATTGTGCACACTGTTTAATTCGGGAACAAAGAAACAATATATATATATATATATATATATATATATATATACACATACATATACATACACACACATGTACACACACATGCACACACACATATATATATATATATATATATAACAATATATATATATATATATATATATATATATATACACATATACATACACACACATGCACACACACACATTGTTATTGTTATATGATATACACATATTGTTATTTTTATTTGGTGGAGTCCTTTCATCCCATCCAGGAACTTAGATGAAGTTTTCACTTATAACCATATATGGCTCTAATGTCCCTTCGAAGCCGCTCTCATGTTAAGGCATCCATGGTTTTAACGAGAGCCGATCATTTATTTATACACAATTATATAAGATCACTTCTAAATAATATTTTAAGACCCATTTTATAAAATTAATTATGGTCCGGACGAGGGTCGAACCCCTGTCCTACTGCTTGTGTGTCTGACGCCTTAGCCACTGAGCCACACAGGCAGTTATAAATATATATATATATATATATATATATATATATATATATATATATATATATATATATATACATATATATACATACACGCACACATATATACATATACATACACACATATATACATACATACACACTCAAATGCATACACACACATATATATATACATATACATATACACACATACACACACATACATATATCTTTTTACATTTTTTAATATTTTATTATATATTTTTATTATATTTTATTATTATTTTATTGTTATATACATGATGATTTCTTGGTATTGAGAGATATATTTAATTTTATTGTATCCCTTTATTATGAGACAGAACACAAATGTACAATATAGAATTGTAAAATATTTATTTATATTTATTCATTTTGTATTTATTCATTTTGTATTAATTCTCTCATTACCAAGAGCAGGTTGGTATCTCGATAAGTTCAATAGAACTTCTATACCATACCTGGGTTTTTGATCTCGGTCATCAACTGAATCTGATATTATTATTATTATTATTATACATATATACATACATATAAATACACACACATATGTATTTCACGTGTGTGTGTGTATTTATATGTATGTATATGTATGTGTGTGTGTATGCGTGTGTGTATGTATATGTGTGTATATATATATATATATATATATATATATATAGTGTTTCTTTGTCCCCGAATTACACATGTATAGCTGTGTAATAATAGATCTGTGCAGTGTGCATAATGTACAACTAGGTCATATATCATATAATTATGATTATATTATATAATACTACTAATTCACATTAACGTGTGTTTTCATATTTCATTCTTTAGTTCTCACGTTCACTGAAATGTAATTTCTGAAACACCACCACCACATATTTTGTAGTTTTCTATTTATTTGTTGCTACTTCGCAGATCCCGTTTTATTGTATCTTATTTTAAATCCATTTTAACAATATTTTTATTATAATAATTTATAATTATAAATTGATTGATAACATAGTCATGGCATACACACAAATATTCGTGCATATATTTTTAGTTGGAATTGCATGAAATTATCAACAATTATAAAACTAATTAAAATATATTGATATTATTATGGGAGAAATATATATTTTTACTATTTCGTGCGTTTTCCACAATAATTTCATAACATAATTGTCCTCATTGACTCAATACATTACAAATATATTAAAAAATATCTATAAATCTTATTTATCAATGATTATTTATATCACTAATATTTATTGTATTCTATTTTTGAATTATGTATAATAAAACATTATATTAATAGTTATAAATTAAAATCAAAGTATAGATATAATATAACAGTACTTAGTAAACTATAAATATATATAATATATATATATATATATTATTTGCGTTTAACTATATCAATCACCGCTAATACATTGATCATACCGATTAACTAATGCTGCAGAGGATCATTGGAAGGAGACTCGCCTATCATAAACTACCGGAACCTTCTATCGGACCCGTTGCTGAATTTCTGTGGCTGCGTGAACAGCACTAATGAATCCACCGACACTAGAGAGATCGCGAGTAGATGTGACCTCTACGTCGAGATAGAATTGTTGTCTGGTGGCCGGCGCCCCCTATCTTTACCGATGCGCACCGCCTATAAGTCGTTCAACAAGTACTGGAAGTTAGTCTATATCCACTCACCACTTCCTCATCTCGTATATTATTTGATATCACCGATATAAGAAATTCATCGTATAAATAATTGAGATAATTCGTACTGATCCTGTCGCTGACAGCGGTTTACATAACTATAGGTATAAGCCATACTTATAACAAAGCTATAAAGAGCGATCTCGGCTTAGAAAACAAAGTAATTAATTTCTTTGTAGGTAATGTATTACACGATTATAATGCAATGTCAGGCGATGCATGTTACCACTCCATCGTATCGCTACATCACTGCCTACGTTACGCTATTTCGTAGGTATTATGTAGGCACCAATTCGAGTAGGTTATCAACAGTCGTATAATAGGTATCATTATAAATCGTCTTCTTTTTCATCGCCTTTCTAACAGCGACGCCTAAATACAGCGAACGAAGCTTTTTTTAATAGAACACCGCATTTACATACACATATATATATATTATAATATAGAATGACTATGATTACATTATAACCACACGACGCACCGGCCAGTTGGAACGAGTGGATACAATTACCTCTCAGTTACTCGGACCTACCCTACGACACGTCGATACGCTTCACGATACACGATGTCTATTCCGCTCAGAGCTCCATTGTTATCGGAGTCGCACAGATAGACGTCTTCAATAGTGAAACGTAGGTACACATTAGTCAACATATCATTCACATATCGACTTATTCACTTAATATGTGATAAATCACGGTTACCATAGCAATAAAAGTAGTAAACAGAACAACTTCATTTGTATCGTGTTATTGAAGGTGAAACATTGATAAGCATAACGACCAGAGTAGTAAACATCATTTCTCACTTGATTAGTATCAGGCTATTAATAGTAAAAGTAGCGTAATAGGTGACACATGTATAATATCCATAACAACATACTGATACAATTGTAATACTTTCATTGGTATCGTAATATCGGTTCAGCATCTAACTCGTATTCACTCTATTTTGTCGTAGAATAGTATCACTATAGTACCTTATAAGGTCATTAGTTGAAGTATAGGTCAGTCAGCCTCATATTAGATAGTGTGCTGATGTTATCACCTGTAACAGGAAGTGCCTTCAGAAAGGCCTACACGATCTCAGAGTGGTATTCAACGAGAGTCTGTGCGACACTAACTGTCTGTACGAGGACATCGAATCTAAACAATGCGAACGTCACCGCTTGGATAAGGTCTGCTTGCCGCTTCATTATGTTATAGAATAGGGGATGTTGTATATGTGTACATTGTTCTCATTGTTCGCATCATTATAAATATTCATATTATTCATATAAATTATCGTTATTATAGATTTTATTTTACGAAATATATTTATAATTTTATAAATTATCGTAATTGTATTTAAAAAGATACAAATATTTAATACACAATAAGTTTCCGATGCTACGATTAAACATTGTAATCGTTATTAAGTGTAATTCAATACGTTCAGCCTCTCTTAACATTGATCTGAACTCTGACAGCTATCGAAGCAATACAAAGAAGATAGAATAACGCGCATCGATTGGCTAGACAGGCTGACATTCCGAGAGATAGAGTTGATCGCTGAGAAAGCGAAGCGCTACGACTCGCGATCTCTGTACCTGAACGTAGAGTTCCCGAGCATCGAGTATGATAACGTCCCTTATGAACTCGTATACTACGAGAAGGTTAAGCTTTACCTGACATGTTTCTATATTACATATAAACGCTTGTAGCCTTATACATAATATAGATGATATAATATTACTTTTAGAATCTATTGAAACCAAATTCAGTATTATTGTCATTACAGAAACATGGCTACAAAATAACAATGCATATATCTATACAATTAACAATTATAATACTATTCATACAACTAGATTTAATAAATTTGTTAATAGATTTTATTATATATTAAAAATTTATTATTAATTAAAAATGAAGGATATCGACAATAATAAAAAAGCATGGATTTATGTAGGATTAAAATAAAAAATAATTTATATACTATATTTTAAAAAAATAAAAAAATTTAGCTAAATTAAACTATTATAAACATTATAAAGATATACCTGGTTCTTTGATACATCCCTCAGAATATATAACTATAATAAATTAATCACTAAATAATTTTTTTTAAATGTGTTTATTTAATATAAAAAATATAGGCCCCTTCTCATAAGTTCAATATTATATTGAATAATCAGATATATTATACTTATAAGTCCTATAATATAAGTTATATTAATATTATATTAGAAGATATATTATAAAGTAAATTGATGCTTAGTATAATAATATTATTAAATTATTATACTAAGTATTGATCTACTTTATTATTACCATATTATGTAATTAATAATTATAATCATTATAAATGTAACAGAGCTGTGCTCTATATGAGGAAACCGGTACTGAGTGTTATATGTTATATGTATGATGTCAGCGTAACATACTATAATAATGACCTCGAGTGAGATGTGCATGACGTAAACGTTTACGCTAGTGATGACGACATAAGTAAACATGTACTTATACGTACGACATTGTTATCAATGCATACTCTTTCCTTATACTACTGCGACCAGCTTTACCCATGATTCTAATGAGAACGTGCCCTACAGGTGGTGAGAGCATACATATCCTTAATTAAGTGTTCCTAATATACACGCGGTATAGAATAGATATATATATTTATATATATATATATGTATATATGTAGTACGCTATCTATATCTAAAGTGACTTTTTCACATAAACATGATATGATGATGATAAGTTTGTAACTAACCAGATATGTTCTATAAAGGACAATTTATTTTCTATACCGCTGGTTTATTTAAATTCCACCAATGCTGCAGTATTGATAAATAACTGATCGTTTATCATTTTAATAATAGATCTGAATTGTTAACTTACCATACTAATGTTTATTAATATATCGACATAATAATCTATTCCACCATGGTGATATATGGTGATATATGCATATAGTAATAAATCCATAAAGGTATATTATTAATTAGTGTAATTAATTTGAATTATTATTTATTTTAAAAATCATTTTATTTTTTCAAACATACACTATCCTACTATGACGTCACAAATAAATGTTGTTTATATTTTTCTATTTACATAAATATGCAAACATACGACTAATATTGTGTACAAATTATAAATGGTAAGTTTTTAACTAGATATTTATTATTAATTATTAAATATATGGTGATGCCTCTATTTTCATGCGTGTTATGCTTTAATTGTAACCCATGTAACAGGACATCGAATTAACGTTGAATTCACATTACGATTTCTACGATGCAGAATTGGGTTTGGTTAGTTAAGTGTTAACATGTGCGTGTATATACATCATCGATATAAAGAAAGTGGATAAGCAATTGAATGTAGTGTATGGAATTTTACGATAGTGGCGCTGCAGTCGAATCCTACTACCTTGCCCACTACTTTTTATTTAAAATTAATATTTATTTATACATATATATTTAAAATACATTATATCGACATTCCTCATAATTTTGTGTATTTAAATTGAAGATATCATACTATTTTATTGATATTTATAATCTAAATCCATTGATATAGATAGAAGTCACTTTAATCTATTTCGACGAATAGCCTACTGTTTTAATATTTGACATATATAATATGACTAATATCCAATCAAAATCACTGATGCGATTTTGTTAATTTATCGATAAAAGTGTCATTCATGTATCTATCTTTTACATGCATTGCGTGCGTCAATTGCTTATCCACTTTCTTTATATCAATGATATGCACACACTCCAGATTCATATATACACACATGTTAACTACTTGTGGGTATGTAAATTATAGTTATGAGTATTTAATCAATGTTTATATATATATATATATATATATGTGTGTGTGATTTTTGATTGAGAATACATTATTTAATATATTATTTAATTTAAGTTGAAAATGGGTTCATTGCTCTATAACCATAATCATGTAACAGTATTAATATATATATATATATATTTACGTGATATATATTATACATTCAGGAAAATCTCTTGGAACAAAAACATCACAAATTGACGAGAAGTTTAAGAAGTGACCTAATTGACCGGGATTTAAAACCGAATACCACCACCAGAGATCAAATTAACGTAAATTAATAGATAAGTATATTTCTATTATAACTTTGATGTAAATATAGCAATATATGTAGAATCGAATAGTGTCATTTATATATATAGATAATTTGAAAACCTAACATTTTTAATTTAGTTTTACACATTAATTTTTATATTAATTCAATATATTTAATATTTTTTTTAATTTTCTTAAAATATAGGTAACATTATACATAGTTCGTTAATGTAAAATATTGTCATATCCACTACCGTTATGATTATATTGGTATCCACCAAAACATCCTCACGTCCCCTATATACTTATCTGTAACGTGTGTCGAGGTATCAACCTCTCCCCTTAAATTAAGACACATCACAGTCGATACTCGACTACCCTATTACGAAAGTTATAAATTCTGATGAACAAGATCTGATTTGGAAATACAGATTCTATTTGTCGACGCACAAGAGGGCGCTGGCTAAGTTCTTGAACTGCGTTGATTGGTCAACTGAAGATGAATCTTCGCAGGCTCTCAAGTTTGTCTTTCGAAGAGATTAGAGGAGTAACTAATTATTTCAAGTTCTTAATTTTATTAATTATTTTTTCGTACCCAAAAAATTATATTCTCATTGGCGATAAACAAATATTATCGTATTGAGTTAATACTAAAATTGCTGATAAATACTACTCTATATATATATATATTTATATATAGATATTTATATCAAATATTTACATTTTTATTTAAAGTATTCATTTATTGTGCATTGATGAACTTTTAGTTATGCATTTAAATTGATCAATCAGCTAGGAGAAATATAACTGTAAATTAAATTTAACATATTTGATTTATTTTAATCGATTACAAAATGAAAAACATCAATTTGTATATATTAAATTAATTATCAAATAAAAAATGTTGAATTGTAAAATGCTTTGCACTATTTATTTATAAAAAGTAGGTTTACTAAAATGATGATAACCTTGAGATCCATTATAGAATTACTATTTTTGTTTAATATATTAATTTAGTATAACTTTCATATCTACATTATCTATTATATTTAAAAGTCTATTATAGGTATAAGGCATACGATAAAATAAGTGAATTTAGAATTCTGAATATATTCTAAACTTTATTCTGTTTACAATATTTTGTAATATAACTGTATTTATACAGTTTATTCATATATTTAAAAATAATATATAATTATTATAAATATATTAGGCATACAAATATATACTCAAAAAATTGTGCAATATGTGGCCTTTAATATAAGCCTTCTAAATAAAGAAAGTAGACCTGTACAATTGACGCACGCAATACATTTAAAATATAGATACGCGGATAGTACTAAATAGATAAATTAACCAAATAGCATCAGTAATTTTGATTAGATTTAGTCTTATTACATATGTAAAATATTAAACTGTATGTTTTTCGTCTAAATAGATATCAGTGACTTCTATCTATATCAATGGATTTAGATTATAAATATCAATAAAATATTATGCTATCTTCAATTTAAATACACAATAATATGAGGAATGTTGATATGTTGTATTTTAAATATATAACTTTATATTTAGTATAGATAATAGTATATTAAAATTGATCGTAATTATCAATATATATGTATAAATAAATAATAATAATTAAAAATTAGTAGGTATTTAGTAGTATGTTTCGACTACTGCACCTCTATTGAAAAGTGCCATGAACTACATGTAATTGATTATCCACTTTCACAATGTAAATAGATAGGCATTTATATTTGTCTTATAGTAAATTAAATTACACAAATTTAATAATAGAAAATCACATAATTTTTTTATTAAAATATTTATAATATACATTTATAAATATGTTTTTATTATCATTAATATTTTAAATATAACAGACACAATTTAATGACTATATACTATTTTTAGACTATTTGATGTTTATAAATGTATTTAAATTTTTTAAATTTATAAATAAGTCAAAGTTATACAGCAGTTTATTCAACTGATTATTTAGTAATTATTAGAGATAATTTAAATTATATATTCAATTGGTACTTCCAATAAAATACTCTTTTTATATAATTATATGACGATTTAAAGTGTACTTTATAGATCAAATAATAGATAAACATTTTATTCTTTTATTTCTAACATAATAATTTGTAAAAAAAATGTTTTTCGTAAATAATAATTCCGAAGGATGTGCTTAAATAAAGATTTACTGTTTACCAATGACAGATGTAAATAAAAAATGTTATGAATTTAATAATATTTTTAATTTAATTTAACAATTTCATGAGTAGCTCATTTATATTTTGAGATCAACTTAGTAACCTTGTCAAGCGCACAAAAACAAAACATCGCCAGCAACGAAATCTAAACTATTATTAAACTGCATTGACATTACAAAGTAGAGCTGAGATACATCAGATGATTAGTAGTAGTAATCTATGACCCCCGTCACCTTGTAGACTGATGAACAGTTGGTCTAAGGATCACGTCGATCTCAGTGATGCCCTTGAACTACTGTCAGTCACATTTCAAGGTCGAACAGCTGTACGTCAATATGCCATCGCTAGACTGAACATGGCCTCTGATAATGTAAGTAGTAGTAGTAGTAGTAGTAGTAGTAGTAGTAGTAGTAGTAGTAGTAGTAGTAGTAGTAGTAGTAGTAGTAGTAGTAGTAGTAGTAGTAGTAGTAGTAGTAGTAGTAGTAGTAGTAGTAGTAGTAGTAGTAGTAGTAGTAGTAGTAGTAGTAGTAGTAGTAGTAGTAGTAGTAGTAGTAGTAGTAGTAGTAGTAGTAGTAGTAGTAGTAGTAGTAGTAGTAGTAGTAGTAGTAGTAGTAGTAGTAGTAGTAGTAGTAGTAGTAGTAGTAGTAGTAGTAGTAGTAGTAGTAGTAGTAGTAGTAGTAGTAGTAGTAGTAGTAGTAGTAGTAGTAGTAGTAGTAGTAGTAGTAGTAGTAGTAGTAGTAGTAGTAGTAGTAGTAGTAGTAGTAGTAGTAGTAGTAGTAGTAGTAGTAGTAGTAGTAGTAGTAGTAGTAGTAGTAGTAGTAGTAGTAGTAGTAGTAGTAGTAGTAGTAGTAGTAGTAGTAGTAGTAGTAGTAGTAGTAGTAGTAGTAGTAGTAGTAGTAGTAGTAGTAGTAGTAGTAGTAGTAGTAGTAGTAGTAGTAGTAGTAGTAGTAGTAGTAGTAGTAGTAGTAGTAGTAGTAGTAGTAGTAGTAGTAGTAGTAGTAGTAGTAGTAGTAGTAGTAGTAGTAGTAGTAGTAGTAGTAGTAGTAGTAGTAGTAGTAGTAGTAGTAGTAGTAGTAGTAGTAGTAGTAGTAGTAGTAGTAGTAGTAGTAGTAGTAGTAGTAGTAGTAGTAGTAGTAGTAGTAGTAGTAGTAGTAGTAGTAGTAGTAGTAGTAGTAGTAGTAGTAGTAGTAGTAGTAGTAGTAGTAGTAGTAGTAGTAGTAGTAGTAGTAGTAGTAGTAGTAGTAGTAGTAGTAGTAGTAGTAGTAGTAGTAGTAGTAGTAGTAGTAGTAGTAGTAGTAGTAGTAGTAGTAGTAGTAGTAGTAGTAGTAGTAGTAGTAGTAGTAGTAGTAGTAGTAGTAGTAGTAGTAGTAGTAGTAGTAGTAGTAGTAGTAGTAGTAGTAGTAGTAGTAGTAGTAGTAGTAGTAGTAGTAGTAGTAGTAGTAGTAGTAGTAGTAGTAGTAGTAGTAGTAGTAGTAGTAGTAGTAGTAGTAGTAGTAGTAGTAGTAGTAGTAGTAGTAGTAGTAGTAGTAGTAGTAGTAGTAGTAGTAGTAGTAGTAGTAGTAGTAGTAGTAGTAGTAGTAGTAGTAGTAGTAGTAGTAGTAGTAGTAGTAGTAGTAGTAGTAGTAGTAGTAGTAGTAGTAGTAGTAGTAGTAGTAGTAGTAGTAGTAGTAGTAGTAGTAGTAGTAGTAGTAGTAGTAGTAGTAGTAGTAGTAGTAGTAGTAGTAGTAGTAGTAGTAGTAGTAGTAGTAGTAGTAGTAGTAGTAGTAGTAGTAGTAGTAGTAGTAGTAGTAGTAGTAGTAGTAGTAGTAGTAGTAGTAGTAGTAGTAGTAGTAGTAGTAGTAGTAGTAGTAGTAGTAGTAGTAGTAGTAGTAGTAGTAGTAGTAGTAGTAGTAGTAGTAGTAGTAGTAGTAGTAGTAGTAGTAGTAGTAGTAGTAGTAGTAGTAGTAGTAGTAGTAGTAGTAGTAGTAGTAGTAGTAGTAGTAGTAGTAGTAGTAGTAGTAGTAGTAGTAGTAGTAGTAGTAGTAGTAGTAGTAGTAGTAGTAGTAGTAGTAGTAGTAGTAGTAGTAGTAGTAGTAGTAGTAGTAGTAGTAGTAGTAGTAGTAGTAGTAGTAGTAGTAGTAGTAGTAGTAGTAGTAGTAGTAGTAGTAGTAGTAGTAGTAGTAGTAGTAGTAGTAGTAGTAGTAGTAGTAGTAGTAGTAGTAGTAGTAGTAGTAGTAGTAGTAGTAGTAGTAGTAGTAGTAGTAGTAGTAGTAGTAGTAGTAGTAGTAGTAGTAGTAGTAGTAGTAGTAGTAGTAGTAGTAGTAGTAGTAGTAGTAGTAGTAGTAGTAGTAGTAGTAGTAGTAGTAGTAGTAGTAGTAGTAGTAGTAGTAGTAGTAGTAGTAGTAGTAGTAGTAGTAGTAGTAGTAGTAGTAGTAGTAGTAGTAGTAGTAGTAGTAGTAGTAGTAGTAGTAGTAGTAGTAGTAGTAGTAGTAGTAGTAGTAGTAGTAGTAGTAGTAGTAGTAGTAGTAGTAGTAGTAGTAGTAGTAGTAGTAGTAGTAGTAGTAGTAGTAGTAGTAGTAGTAGTAGTAGTAGTAGTAGTAGTAGTAGTAGTAGTAGTAGTAGTAGTAGTAGTAGTAGTAGTAGTAGTAGTAGTAGTAGTAGTAGTAGTAGTAGTAGTAGTAGTAGTAGTAGTAGTAGTAGTAGTAGTAGTAGTAGTAGTAGTAGTAGTAGTAGTAGTAGTAGTAGTAGTAGTAGTAGTAGTAGTAGTAGTAGTAGTAGTAGTAGTAGTAGTAGTAGTAGTAGTAGTAGTAGTAGTAGTAGTAGTAGTAGTAGTAGTAGTAGTAGTAGTAGTAGTAGTAGTAGTAGTAGTAGTAGTAGTAGTAGTAGTAGTAGTAGTAGTAGTAGTAGTAGTAGTAGTAGTAGTAGTAGTAGTAGTAGTAGTAGTAGTAGTAGTAGTAGTAGTAGTAGTAGTAGTAGTAGTAGTAGTAGTAGTAGTAGTAGTAGTAGTAGTAGTAGTAGTAGTAGTAGTAGTAGTAGTAGTAGTAGTAGTAGTAGTAGTAGTAGTAGTAGTAGTAGTAGTAGTAGTAGTAGTAGTAGTAGTAGTAGTAGTAGTAGTAGTAGTAGTAGTAGTAGTAGTAGTAGTAGTAGTAGTAGTAGTAGTAGTAGTAGTAGTAGTAGTAGTAGTAGTAGTAGTAGTAGTAGTAGTAGTAGTAGTAGTAGTAGTAGTAGTAGTAGTAGTAGTAGTAGTAGTAGTAGTAGTAGTAGTAGTAGTAGTAGTAGTAGTAGTAGTAGTAGTAGTAGTAGTAGTAGTAGTAGTAGTAGTAGTAGTAGTAGTAGTAGTAGTAGTAGTAGTAGTAGTAGTAGTAGTAGTAGTAGTAGTAGTAGTAGTAGTAGTAGTAGTAGTAGTAGTAGTAGTAGTAGTAGTAGTAGTAGTAGTAGTAGTAGTAGTAGTAGTAGTAGTAGTAGTAGTAGTAGTAGTAGTAGTAGTAGTAGTAGTAGTAGTAGTAGTAGTAGTAGTAGTAGTAGTAGTAGTAGTAGTAGTAGTAGTAGTAGTAGTAGTAGTAGTAGTAGTAGTAGTAGTAGTAGTAGTAGTAGTAGTAGTAGTAGTAGTAGTAGTAGTAGTAGTAGTAGTAGTAGTAGTAGTAGTAGTAGTAGTAGTAGTAGTAGTAGTAGTAGTAGTAGTAGTAGTAGTAGTAGTAGTAGTAGTAGTAGTAGTAGTAGTAGTAGTAGTAGTAGTAGTAGTAGTAGTAGTAGTAGTAGTAGTAGTAGTAGTAGTAGTAGTAGTAGTAGTAGTAGTAGTAGTAGTAGTAGTAGTAGTAGTAGTAGTAGTAGTAGTAGTAGTAGTAGTAGTAGTAGTAGTAGTAGTAGTAGTAGTAGTAGTAGTAGTAGTAGTAGTAGTAGTAGTAGTAGTAGTAGTAGTAGTAGTAGTAGTAGTAGTAGTAGTAGTAGTAGTAGTAGTAGTAGTAGTAGTAGTAGTAGTAGTAGTAGTAGTAGTAGTAGTAGTAGTAGTAGTAGTAGTAGTAGTAGTAGTAGTAGTAGTAGTAGTAGTAGTAGTAGTAGTAGTAGTAGTAGTAGTAGTAGTAGTAGTAGTAGTAGTAGTAGTAGTAGTAGTAGTAGTAGTAGTAGTAGTAGTAGTAGTAGTAGTAGTAGTAGTAGTAGTAGTAGTAGTAGTAGTAGTAGTAGTAGTAGTAGTAGTAGTAGTAGTAGTAGTAGTAGTAGTAGTAGTAGTAGTAGTAGTAGTAGTAGTAGTAGTAGTAGTAGTAGTAGTAGTAGTAGTAGTAGTAGTAGTAGTAGTAGTAGTAGTAGTAGTAGTAGTAGTAGTAGTAGTAGTAGTAGTAGTAGTAGTAGTAGTAGTAGTAGTAGTAGTAGTAGTAGTAGTAGTAGTAGTAGTAGTAGTAGTAGTAGTAGTAGTAGTAGTAGTAGTAGTAGTAGTAGTAGTAGTAGTAGTAGTAGTAGTAGTAGTAGTAGTAGTAGTAGTAGTAGTAGTAGTAGTAGTAGTAGTAGTAGTAGTAGTAGTAGTAGTAGTAGTAGTAGTAGTAGTAGTAGTAGTAGTAGTAGTAGTAGTAGTAGTAGTAGTAGTAGTAGTAGTAGTAGTAGTAGTAGTAGTAGTAGTAGTAGTAGTAGTAGTAGTAGTAGTAGTAGTAGTAGTAGTAGTAGTAGTAGTAGTAGTAGTAGTAGTAGTAGTAGTAGTAGTAGTAGTAGTAGTAGTAGTAGTAGTAGTAGTAGTAGTAGTAGTAGTAGTAGTAGTAGTAGTAGTAGTAGTAGTAGTAGTAGTAGTAGTAGTAGTAGTAGTAGTAGTAGTAGTAGTAGTAGTAGTAGTAGTAGTAGTAGTAGTAGTAGTAGTAGTAGTAGTAGTAGTAGTAGTAGTAGTAGTAGTAGTAGTAGTAGTAGTAGTAGTAGTAGTAGTAGTAGTAGTAGTAGTAGTAGTAGTAGTAGTAGTAGTAGTAGTAGTAGTAGTAGTAGTAGTAGTAGTAGTAGTAGTAGTAGTAGTAGTAGTAGTAGTAGTAGTAGTAGTAGTAGTAGTAGTAGTAGTAGTAGTAGTAGTAGTAGTAGTAGTAGTAGTAGTAGTAGTAGTAGTAGTAGTAGTAGTAGTAGTAGTAGTAGTAGTAGTAGTAGTAGTAGTAGTAGTAGTAGTAGTAGTAGTAGTAGTAGTAGTAGTAGTAGTAGTAGTAGTAGTAGTAGTAGTAGTAGTAGTAGTAGTAGTAGTAGTAGTAGTAGTAGTAGTAGTAGTAGTAGTAGTAGTAGTAGTAGTAGTAGTAGTAGTAGTAGTAGTAGTAGTAGTAGTAGTAGTAGTAGTAGTAGTAGTAGTAGTAGTAGTAGTAGTAGTAGTAGTAGTAGTAGTAGTAGTAGTAGTAGTAGTAGTAGTAGTAGTAGTAGTAGTAGTAGTAGTAGTAGTAGTAGTAGTAGTAGTAGTAGTAGTAGTAGTAGTAGTAGTAGTAGTAGTAGTAGTAGTAGTAGTAGTAGTAGTAGTAGTAGTAGTAGTAGTAGTAGGAGTAGTAGTAGTAGTAGGCCCCCTGTCATTAATGCCAACGCGCCCATTACACCCTCCCCAGGAACTATTGCTGTACCTACTGCAATTAGTGCAGGCACTGAAGTATGAGAACTTCGAAGACATACGGGCTTCCTATGATCACCTATTCAAGTACCCCAACAGCGAATCAGAACACTGTGTCAACGTGGTAGTCGGCAATAGTCGATTCGTCTCTTTCCTGGATCCTCCCGCCGTCACGCGAGACCGGTCGGTAAATGTTTGTTGGCATTGAACATTTTTTTTTAAATACTAAAAAAGCTTACTAAAATCATTCTCGCGATATCTGTAACACCAGATTATCCTAATAAATCTTATTATTTTCTACGAAGTCACTTTATAAATAAAATGAAATCATATAAAACCTATGTCTCAGTTGTGTTCTTAACATCTTTG
Organism: Osedax fenrisi; assembly: GCA_964019155.1. Lineage (NCBI taxonomy): Eukaryota > Metazoa > Annelida > Polychaeta > Sabellida > Siboglinidae > Osedax > Osedax fenrisi. The sequence goes on from OZ025239.1 coordinate 45,825,189, forward strand.
TAGGTAGTAACTTATATATACAGATACACTTAATGTCCACAGTGAAACAGAGGTCACCGATGAGGTCACCATTGACCAACTGACCGATGACCTAGAGAATGCCAGTTTGGCCGAGCTGACCAATGAAACTAGGGATAATCTACTGGACGCCATTGAAGATGACCAATCATCTTCGTCGGTTCGTTTTGATATTCTTTGGCCCCGTTATTATGCTGCCATCTTACTAGACATCAAATGTTTCTATTAAGACAATATTAAGTTATAATTTATCATGTAATTAATTAATAGTATTTCATTAGCAACTTTGTTGATATTTAACATTAGCTCTATATGAATGCGTAGTTTATCATCCTTTCCAATACCAGCTCTATTAACAGCAGCTTTATTGCACACTTTATTGAACACTTAATAAAGCGTTTACTTCTAAATAGACGGACCTCAGTACATTCCTTATCGAAAGAGCTTGTAACAACTATAGAATGTCTAATTATCTCTACTGGTAAGTCCGTACTGCATTCCTTTTCTGCCTCGCATCACAATTAATGTTTACACTATGATAACGCGCCTCTATTACGTAACATTACATCATGGTTATCACACACCCCACACCCCCCACCCCCGTGGTAAGGTATCTAACTGTTGAATGTGAACAAAAGGATGAGAACAAGGAAACAATAGATATGTACATGACTGTTCTGAAGAAGTTTAACCATGCTTTACGAATTGTTAGTCATCTCTTATCATTTAGCATTCCCTGTTATCTCTTAGTAGTTTCTAATCTATTAGAGGTCGAATATCTATTAGCACTCCCTTATCTATTATCAATCCATTATTACCTAGTTTTATTATATATCATACCAATACCTTACCTCTTGTGGTTTGTTATCCACTATCAATCCTTAACCACTATCTAAAAGTGAATCTCGTCTGCAAGTAATCCATGATATCTAGAATTGATATCTTATCCACTATTAGTTGCGTCTCTATTATACATTAACAGTTTATCCTTAATATGCTTAATATGCCCCAAAGTCTGCGGGTGTAGAGGGCAAGTAGCTTACTGCATATATTACATAATACTACTGATAATAACACCCTCTGAAGGTAGGATGAAGTAGCTTACTGCATATATTACATAATAATACTGATAACAACTCTATCTGATGGTAGGGCAAGTATCTTACTGCATATATTACATAATAATACTGATAACAACAATGTCTGGTGGTAGGGCAAGTAGCTTACTGCATATATATTACATAATAATACTGATAACAACACCCTCTGGTGGTAGGGCAAGTATCTTACTGCATATATTACATAATAATACTGATAACAACAATGTCTGGTGGTAGGGCAAGTAGCTTACTGCATATATTACATAATAATACTGATAACAACAATGTCTGGTGGTAGGGCAAGTAGCTTACTGCATATATTACATAATAATACTGATAACAACAATGTCTGGTGGTAGGGCAAGTATTTTACTGCATATATTACATAATAATACTGATAACAACACTCTCTGGTGGTAGGGCAAGTAGCGTTACTGCATATATTACATACTAATACTGATAACAACACCCTCTAGGGAGGCACCGACTGCAGTAAACAGAGGTCAGTGATTGCAGCCCAACAGGTGTTCATGTCTAAACTTGTGAAGGTCGTACGGCTCGTTCAAATAGAGAGTGCCAACCGTAAGAAGAAGGTTCATTGACCTCTATATAGTATAGCTAGTAGATAGTATACTATAGGTAGCTCAACGGATAAGCATCCATCAGCAAAGGGATACAAGTTCAAGCCTCAATTTCACTAATAAAATAAGTCTTAAAATAATATTTAGAAGTTATTTTATAATTGTGTATATAAAAAAATCGGCTTTGGTTAAAATTTGGAAGCCTTACCATGAGAACGGACATATAGCCAGTTCCTGGATGAGATGAAAGCACTCCATCAAATAAAAATAACTACACTAACATTATATAATAATAAATATATATATATATATATAATAAAATAAGATGTTACTATATATATATATATATATATATAAATATAATATACATACTATATAGTGATTGAAATTTTCGGATATCGGTTTTTTAGATAAATTATTGGGTTGTGTAAATAATATTTTGGGTATTATAACTATTTTAATATCTCAAATAATGTATTGTAATTCAAGTATTTTTCAGGTATCTCGAAAATAATTGCGGAGGTTAAATACTCCAAATATTTAATTTAAAATAAGTTATAGTGAACTTCTTAAATGTGATAATAACACAACAATATTTTAAAATACAAAAATAAAAAAACCTTAAAACCAAAGTTAATATATTATTTTATAATTTCGAATTAATTTCTAACTATTTGATAATTTATATTTAAAATTGTATCAAATCGAAGTTTGCCTTTTATAATCGAATATTAAATAAATGTTCACATTTACAAACTAATCAATTCAAATTTTTATTTCTTATTTCATTACATTATTTTATATATATTTTTATTATATTTATAATTTGATTAAATTGAGATAATAATTTTAAAGATTTTATTATCTCAAAATAATGAAATAGTGTAAAAAAAGTTAAATATATTACAGATTTTGAAGATGTGAAGTGATCTAGAACTATTTTTAAATATTTGTAATATATGAAATCCTCGACGATTCTATGAGTTTTAAAAATTATAATCACTAATATATATGAACATGGATTAAGTAAACTTTGTCGACTATAATTGCCTGATATCAGACACACTAAACCTTGCACACATATAACACACACATAATAACATGCAGATTGAGAAACTCAAGAATCTTCTCTCGGATCCACAGATCATGAACTTTAATTTTGTGAACTTTGACCCATTACCTTTGCCCCTCGACCCTGATGTCAAGATCCAGGGTATAATAGTGAATAACGCCACTCTGTTCAAGGTAAGTACACCCCTAATGTTTGTGATCCCATTATAGTGTGGACGCATTCTATTTACTTATAAACATGTATTACTTCATTTATATAACAAATATTTCTACATATATATATCATAATAACCGCCCAATAAACCGGAAAAAACTCTGATAAAACCCGGTTTATTGGTTCTTTCGTAAAAACACCAATCCTGCGCGCACACATACAGAGTAACCTGATGCCATGCCGGTTCACATTCCGTACCACGACCGGCCAGAACTACATCACTATCTTCAAGCACGGAGATGATCTCAGACAAGATCAACTTATCCTTCAGATTATTTCTCTCATGGATCAGGTTAGTCAGTAGTGCTTTAAAATGTCTACAAACATTCATTTTAAATAAAAATAATTATGATTTTTAATTAAATCAAATATCTAGTTTATAATATAAAATTGTGAGTAGCTATTTTAAAGTATTAATATGCTGGTGAATGATTTAAGTTCAAATATTAATAAAAGATGAAAACATTTTATTACTCAAATTAAAATCATTTGTGAAAATTTGTGTATGAGTTTAAGTAAAATAATTTGGAATTCACAATTCATGTGACTTGTTTCACCAATATACAATCTGACTAGTATATTAACATACCTAAACAGATAGGTACGCATACACTAATAATAATAAATAACTTATAAATGTAAGTCTCTAACTTATTTCATTATCCTACACTCGCAATAGTTACTGCGAACGGAAAACCTCGATCTCAAGCTAACCCCCTATAAAGTATTGGCGACTAGTCCTAAACATGGTTAGCCCCACCACCTCATCTCAACCCCATCTCCACCCCATCACTACCCTATCAGCCACCTTATTAGTCCAGATATCCACGACTATGCGCGTGTTACTATAATTAGACTAATATCCGTAATGATTCTACCTAGTCGCTCGTCACTTTTAATTGTGATATCTCACTTGATGTCAATATAACCATGAGTTATTTAACCTATTTAATCGCCAATAATCTCCATATTCCTCAACAAAGTGGTTTTTTGCCGAGGATACTCCACAGAAACAGCACTACTAAATGTAATTGATGTCATCACTTCTACCCTTAATACTAAAAATTGCTGTCAACCAGTAATGCTGGACATATCCAGTGCTTTCGATACGCTTGATCACCAAATTCTACTGTTCCGTCTATACCTGCTTGGAGTTAGAGACCTTGCCCTCTCATGGTTTACTTCATATCTATCTGACCGTAGTAGCAGTGTAAAAATATATCATTCTTTTTCTTCCCCTTCTTCTATGAAATATGGTATTCCACAGGGATCAGTACTCGGTCCTTCACTTTTCTCTATTTATTTATTTATTTATTTATTTATTTATATCCACTAATATCCATAATATCTAAATATCCAAATATCTATTACCATCTATATGCAGATGACATACAACTATATATGTTTCTTCCAACTAATTCATCACCAGGTCTTAATAAGCAACTCTCCAATTGTGCTAATGATATTAAAGAATGGCTTATTTCTAATAATCTTCTCCTTAATACCTCCAAAACTACATTGTTGAATCTTTCTCCATCACCAACTTACTTCCCTCCTTTTCTTATTGATAACATTGTAATATCTCCTTCTCCTACTGCATCCAACTTAGGTGTACTTTTTGATTCTACTCTTTCCTTCATTCCTCATATTACTGCAATCACTAAATGTGCAAATTATCATCTATTTAGAATTAGAAAAATATGAAAATAAATAATAAAATAGTTAATTCCCTTCTCCTCTCACATATAGATTAATGTTCATCAATCCTTATCAATCTTTAATTATGCTCTATCTCGCCCCTAAATCAATTTATTGGTTCATCAATCCGTATAACATATAACCTACGTATTCGAGAACATTCATCTACTTCCTCATACCAACACTTACCTCCATGGTTCCCATTTAACATACGCTCTGCTTATCGCATACTGTCTATTGTTCATTCCTCAATATACTCTTCGAATTGCCCCTCCTATATTTCTGCTTCTCTAGTACAAAGATCTTCCCTTCCATAACTTAGAAACCATGCATCTCATCTTCTATCTACACCTATTCTCCATCCCTCAAAAATGAATACTCGGGCACTGAGTTATATTGGTCCAAAATATGGAATTCACTGTACACTATATTAGATCCATAAAATCGCATCAAACATTCATGAAATATATACAAAAATTTATATCAGGTGGCAACCTGTAATACTAATATTGTTTGTTATTATTATTTTATTTATTAATTTACGGTTTATTCTATTTTATTTTATTATTATTAATGGTATTTATTGTTTTACCTAATTTATTATTTGTATTCTATATATACACTTTTGAGAAATCATTTATGATTTATTTGAGTGTTTAAATAAACTTTCAATCAATCAATCAATCAATGAGTCACCACATTAGTCACTCAGTCAGTGAACAACATCCCCTAGCGATTAGACAATTAACTACTTCATTATTATACACATCATTGCCATGAGTATTACTTATACAGTCTCTAATACACTAGTGTAATGTCTACATATCTAATACATTAGTGTAATGTCTACATGTCTAATACACTAGTGTCTACATGTCTAATACACTAGTGTCTACATGTCTAATACACATGTGTTTGACGAACACCTCTATATTTAGTAGTAATTCTCGTTCATTAAAAACTTATAAACAATACACCGCTATATTGTATGGGATCAGCGCGTGATTTAACAGTGCTATATTACTGCACAACCTGACACCCTGACCATCTGACACCCTAACCACTTGACCACCTGACACTCTTGCCACCTAACCACCTGACACCCTAACCACTTGATACCCTGACACTCTTGCCACCTAACCACCTGACACCCTAACCACCTGACAACCTGACACTCTTGCCACCTAACCACCTGACACACTAACCACCTGACCACCTGACATCCTCGCCACCAGGCTTTCTGCAGTTCATCGAGTCTCAGACGATAGCCGAAGTTCTGGCCGAGAACGGAAGTATCACTGAATATCTGCGTAAACAACCATCACCTTCTGGTGCCACTCACGGTAACCTCGAGTGTAACGATATCCACCACGACATATTGGACAACTATATAAGGAGTTGTGGTTAGTCATCTCTCTTTAACGTTACATTAAATATATTATATTTTAAATTAAGGGGATCCCGCACATTTTAAAATGATAATAATTTATTTATTATCATATTTATTTTTAATCCATAATAATACTTATTGTAGTGTTTTTAAATATCTGTAAACAAATTAGACATGAATTCGGTCTAGAAATGGCATAAAAATGTATTTTTTGTAGATAATATTAAAAAAAAATTAGCTTATTATTTTATTTATAATGAAATCAATATCCCTAACTAGTATATTTTATTTTACAAAGTTTTATAACTTATAATTTGTTAAAATAAAAAGTAGATTGTTTACGTTGAATTAGTCTGTTATTGTATTTATATAAATACAAAGTCATGTGATTGTACTGTCCAATTAGAAGGCAGAAAACAGATGTTTGAATTATTACTTTGTAATTATATATAAATATTTTCAATAATATAATGCAAATTTTATTCTAGTGTATATACTAGAAATAAAATTTATATTATGTATATTTATCAAAGATAAGAATTATTGTATATTATCTTTATATATATTCTTATATTATGTAATATGAGTCAATTACTAAATGATTATAATTGATAATGCTATTATATACTATTCAATATTACATTTTTATGCTGTCAAACTTCAAATGCTGTTTTTTCAGAATAATTATTTTGTGCTAGGTATGTGCATTCAAACATATAGAACATAAAAACTATTATATTTATAATATTATTTTGTTGTTACTTTATATAGAATTTAATTATATGAATAGTAAAATTGAGAGATAATTGATAACATTTATAGTAGTCATTGTATAAAATGATAATTTCTATAGAAATACCATAATTTTATTATTGCTAATTTTTAATTTAGATATATATAATAAATAATAATATTAAAAATAAATGAGTATTATCCTATGTTATGAATACAATAAAACAAAATTAGGTCAATTGAATGAATAGAATATCAGTTCTATCTTTTTTTAGTGGACCTATATTTTGCCTATCTATTTATACACGAAATAGGGAAATGGAGTATTATGTGCGGGATCCCCTTAGCTTGCAAAATATTTACTATACTGTCTCTCTCCATATCTCTGTGTCCCTTTATCTCTCTATCTCTGTCTCCCTTTATCTCTCACCCTCTTTATTTATCTCTCTTTATATAGTTATCCCCGAGATGCCATACATCAATACTACACCTGGTAACCATGGATAGCTCTAACATCCAACATTCACAGCCGGCTATTGCGTGATTACTTATCTGCTAGGAGTCGGGGACAGACATCTTGATAACTTATTGATCTGCCCTTCAGGTTTCATTCGCCGCGACCTTGTCCGCACATTTGTAGAGTATCAACGATTTGAGTAGAATTTATTTCGCCGTTTTAGAGATACCCCCATACTTTTACATACAATAAATTTATCGTTACAGTGATGGTCAATACAAATGGTCAATACAATCAGCACTATCACCATAGTGACCTTCACACCGGTACCCCGACCTCTGTCAGCCACTATTAGTGATATACAATACATCAGCAACGCCGCCATTACGATGCCCAACTCACGACCTGTACATCCGCTAGGTAAAATGTTCCACATTGATTTCGGGTTCATCCTGGGTCGCGACCCGAAGCCTATGCCTCCTCCCATGAAGCTCACTAAAGAGATGATGGAACCCATGGCACATCGGTACAGTGAATTCCTACAACTCTGCAACACCTGTTTCCTTCTACTACGCAGGTATCCATTAGTTACGCGCGTACGTATATATGCGTAATATTCACGTTATATATATGTTCATGGATAGGGGGAATACAACTCTAGTTCAGATGGATTCACTCTAGAACAAATATTGATGAATTTTGTCACGAATCTGTAATAAATTTTCTGTGAAATAATTTATTGAGAAAATTGTTATGCTTTGAATTTTGTGAATGTTGGTACAACATTCAAACGTAACAAAATACGATTTTTTACATTTTGAACTCAATGATTTCATGCCATATGAACCTATTCATTAATCAGGTACATTAGTATAGGGATAGAGTAGCCACATAATGTGTATTAGCTGAGGGCTTTATACTTGGTTGGGCCATCCTACAAGATATTCCTATTATCATTCTACTCAGAATCTATTTCAATCTATCCAATATAGACGAATAAGTATATTTAAATACCAAATTCAAACTATGGTTAACATGGTATGTACCATGAACACATAATTAATTTTGTTGATTAACTTTATTCATTATCTAGCTATAGGTTATCGAATAATAACACAGCCCAAGGTCACCCATTAAGACTATGTACATTTTAATATGTCACTTCACCAGGGAATAGGAAACATGTGTATTTAATTATATCATAGATATTAATAATATGTTTTGGGTAAATAAAAACCAGATAACAATTTATTTTAATATGCTCATTTCTTGTTATAATAAAGTATTCACATAATGTTTATAATTCATAACAATGTAAGCAATAACATTTTTTAAAACAAATTTAAAAAAAATAAAATAAGACTTATATTATAAAATTTAATAAACTTTCCAGTGTTACTAATGTTATTATAATAGTATCAATATACAAAATCTAATTCCCGTAGCTCATAATAAAAAAATGTCATAATCTAGTATTTTACAAATAAAATACTATATATTTATTCACATAATTACATATATATATTATTATATATATATATATATATATTTATATAAGTATACATACAAATAAATCATATTGTATTCGAATGTTTAATTTGAAAATAATTTAAAATTATTACATTATTTTAAGTATTTATATGCATGTTTATAAATCATTATACGAATCTAAAATTAATTATTTTATCTAATAATTGATTATAAATATTAAACATTCAATTTACTAAATTAGTCTCTATGTTAAGGGGTAGACCTCTGAAATTGAGAAAAAAAATTGTGTTTGAATATGTTCTTATGATATTATTAAAATACCAAATATTATCTTTAAAATGATATAAAAATCATGTGTTTACATAAAATATAACTGTAAAATAAATTATAATAATTAAAAAAAAATATATTATCGTTTTTAAAATTTTAAAAACAGAAATAAATAGATTTAAATAATCTGCATTCAGATGTGCCTCTTTATTTATAATAACATAATGTGATAAGTTATCATCTATTTATATATTTAATACATTTTTCATAATTCTATTGTAAATCTTTTGAATAACTTTACTCAGAATAATAATTTTAACAATTTCACTCATAATAAGCACTATTAACTAATTGAATAATACTTTAAATCAGTTCATATTTTCAGATAATTTATAATATATATATTTACATAATATTTTCATTTTTTTAATATAATAATTAGTAAAATTTAGAATATTCATAATTTTAGTGTTTATATTCAAAATAATAATGTATTAGTTATATATAATTTAGATAATATATCTTCATTCATATTCTATAAAAAATTCAATTATTATAGATCTGTATAACATATATTATGTTAAATATTATATTGACTAAATAAATTAAAAATAATTTAATACACTTTTGTAAACCACTATTTTTTTCTATTAAATACATGTAAAAATCTATTTATAGGACAGAGGTTGCACCTAACCTTAAGTAATTATAAATGTAATTGTGAAAAATTTAAATAACTCTATATAAATAACAAAGACAATTATAAATATGACCAATTCTAAGTGGGCGTCTTAATAAATCATTAGAGCGTGAATAATATGTTATAGCTTGACCGTGTATCTTTACTGCCGTTAATTGATATTATATAATCACCTTGATGATGATTGGCTAATTTTACAGATCGTCTAATCTGATTCTATCGCTGTTCTCGCTAATGGTGGACTCTCACATCCAGGACATAGCCTTGGAGCCTGATAAAGCAGTTCGAAAAGTTACGCTTATCCAAACTGATGTTTTAATTTCCTAATGCACAGATATATAGTTCAAATTGTAGATACGGTTTCAGTATTAGAAATAGACTGGCGATGATCAAATTAAATAAAAAATATTAAATTAAAATATCCTGGTATTTTCAATAAAATAATTTTTTTTTTAAATAATCATCTTAAACACACATTTTAATTTACATATATAAGGATATGCATTATAATAATCTATCATAGTGCTACTCAAAAATCTATTCATTGAATCTGGATAATATTTTTTTATTATGTTTACAATACATATACTCACAATGCATATGTATATTGTATATATTATATATAATATATATATAAATAGACACAAAATAATATTATTTATTTTTGAAATATTAATATAGAATATATTTTAACCATTACAAAATTAATATCTTAGTTAACTTAATAGCACTTATATTATGAAATATCATTCTATTTCACTCTTTATACATATGTCCTTTAAATATACCAACGATAATACAACATTATATTTTTGATTTTTTTAAATAAACCTACATTTAATCTAACCCTGCTCTATATCATACATTACATGCTGTACAGCAGTGGTTATAATAGTGGTACTAATGAAACACTAGGTTCACGATAAGTTCCGTCTGGACCTCAGCGAGGAGGAAGCTGTGCTACATCTAAAGTCAGTGATAGAAGCGAGCTCTAATGCCTTCGTATCCGTAGTCATTGAACACATGCACAAGATTACTCAGGTTATCACATTCATTATCTGCAATATTATAATTGAAATATTTTATTTAGTGGTAAATTTGATTACTCCGTAATATATACTGATGTTGTATATAATTTAATTATTTCAAAGATACCAGTAAGTTTTTATTTGTTTATTAAAAAAAATGCATTAATTCTTAAAACTTGTATTTCATTATTAATAAAAATACAAATTTATTTATAAAATTCGTTTGGGTTTATAAATTTATAAAATGGTTAATGCCCTTAAGATGTTAATTGTTTTTGTATATCATTTATTTCGACATTCAAAAATAATATAATGTGTATTACAATTATATTGAAATCATTAATTTAAATATGCATGTTTATATTAAACTCAAATATATCCATATCATAATTCAATACGATATCATTCAAGTTTCAAATAAAATTGTCCTTAAATATATATCCTGGCCTTGTTATACATAAATATTAATCAATTATATTATTATATTATTAAACAATATTTATTCAGCTATATAATTGTATTCATTCACAGTATATTAGGAAATGATGAAGATATCAACTAGTCTACACATGAATATTGGTATAAAATCTGCAATTTATGTATATAAGTATATATAATTATAATAAAGATAATCATTTTTATTAAATTATTAATAAATCGTTCATATTAAAATATTTATAATTTTATTGAATTGAATAATTTATATAGTAATCTATTCAGTTTATAAAACAATAATCATTTTGTTAATTATAAATATCAAACATTTCATTTTATTAAAATATTAATTATTATTATTTATTATTGTTTTAAATTAAGAATATAAATAATAAAAATTTCGAATGGTAGATTCATACATTGATGATATTATTATGCATTGGAATAATACTCTGTCACTTATAATGCCAGCTAACAATTGTAAACAAGCTTACATGGTATTTGATTATAAATGCTGCAGCCGGATTAATAAGGCAATACAATTAATGGCATTTACATTTAATTGCCATGTTAATAATAATCTCAACAATTGAATTATATTAATAATAATCATGATAAATAGATATAAAAAGATTATAAAATATACGCATACATTTATGGATAGTATAGAAAAGTATTCGTAATTCGTAAAATATTCGTTTTAAAATGTGAAAATAAATAATATTTGTTAGGTATAAATAATATCAACAGAAATAACAACTGTATATATGTATTCTTTTAAATTTGTAATAATAACAATGTAATCAAATATAAGTTATTAAATATGGTTCAGGGCGTAGTGAAGGGAGATTGGTATTATTAAAATACATAGGATATCTGCCAATATTCTAATAACAAATAATTTAAAATATTATATTATTAAATATATTGCCTTAATTTAAAAATTTGTATAGGCATAATTAAATAAATCCTAATTAATTATAAAATAATAATTATAAAATCAGCTATTAAAGTTAGATACTGTTTATATTAGTTAGTGAAAATACTTAAATAATCACAGATTTATTGAAGATAAAATTCAAGATCTAACAACAGTGTTTTTTTGCAGACATTAAAATTATTTATATTACGTTAAGTGCTGGAGAAACATGAATTTTCATATGGTGAATATAAGAGATTTTTCATTATAAAAGTACAATCACTTCTGAAATAACATTTTTTAAGTCTTATTAATTACATTTAGATCCATATATATATTAAGTTATAGAATTATATGACGATGAGAATGACACCTACAAAACACTAATTTTAAAATAACAAAATTTCCAGTAACTAAGTTATACTTTTAGCTCACACTTAATATATATGAAGAGTTATTTACTAAATGATTAAGTTCTAAAAGATTCATATACATTTCATATCAAGTAGATCACAAGTTATGGATGTTCAAAGAATCAAAATTAAATTGTTTAGGCTTTAAAAGATTTTATACATTAATATGGCAGTAATATCAGTTTTTTTTTTAAATTATCAATATTTTACTATCATTTTAATGTTTATTTTTATACAGTTGTATTTATAAATGCTTATTTATGACACTTATAGGTACTTTATGCATCAAGCCATAAATCATTTTAAAGATATAAAATTATAAATTATTAACTGATTAATATAATTTTTAATAAAAAATATATTTATTTAAAAATCACATGTTTGACGCGGGCCCTTAAGTTTTCTCCCTTCACTACGATAAAACTTAAGCAAAAGTATGTTTTCATGATACAAAATAAATATAAGAGGTGGCATATTTAGATCTAATATAATATATATATATATATATATATATATATATATATATATATATATATATACACACGTATTGACTTTAGTATCTATTGGTTAACATTCGTCCAATAAGACTTCATTAAATAATGGCCACTCGCCTATCCTCAAAGTCTCGTTAACCATCTTCTGACCGGACTTATCTGAATACAAATAATCGGAACACTCATTAGAATTATGATTAGTATCGCAAGCATTGGGGCTCAGAGCTATCATGCGAGCAATGGGATACCGCACTTTAGATTAACAATTGTTAAATTAAATTGATGATATATAAAATAAGGTATAGAATTGAAATAATTTTAATTTGATAAAAATGGTTATCATGCCTTTACAGAAACGTTATATTATCTGTGAGATAAATGGTATTATCTACATGTACCATTATGGTGCTTCACAATAGAGAATAGTTATCTTGCTCATTAGTGTAATCACTGAAGAAGTCTATTTATTATTATTGCTATAATAAATGTAATTATGATGTAATATCAACCCTATTGGTTGGTCGCCTGTATTAATTACCTGTAAACTTTGACCTTTGGACGAACGGAAATAAGTGGAATAGTTTCTCGCATTTCACATCTCGCGTCGATGAACTCAACATCGGAAGTTCTGATTGGTTTAGAAGTATATTACCAACAGATATAGGTTTATACCACTAGGAGTAATGATAACAAACTTATAGTGATAGAGTCCTCACTGAATATATGTTTTTTTTCGAAATATTATTCATTTCATTTATATAACAATTTAATAAATCTTCACTAGATGGACTAAATATTAATATTCAATACCCTTAAATCGTATATATTATAATATATATATATATATATTATTTAAGAGTAGCTGTGCATGCAACCTGATATATGATTGAACTGTCTAGACCGGCACATATCAGTTCTGTAATTTCCTGGTAATGGCATTATAACATAAATTAGTACTGGTAAGAATACTACTGATATATAAAATAATCACATCAATAATAAGGAATATGATCTCTATTTTGTACATAGCTTAATCATAATACATAAGTGAATAGAATACTATCCTGCGATATTATTCTGATAGTATTATAAGTGTATTGTGGTAGTGTTGTGGAATCATCCCTCATTGATGCAACAAATTGTGTTTAAATACAGTAATGCACCGAACTGAAGATTTGTTTAAAATTAACCCAACCTAATAACAAATATCATGGATTCAATATATATAGATATCACATAGTTCAATATATATTTGTTCTATACAATCAACGAAGAAACTTCATAAATGTTATCTATTTAATACAATTATTTTAGTTAAATTGGTGAATTGGACAAATTCTTTGCAGATTTTGACCAATATAATAATGGTGAATACCAAAAAGAGATGCCCAATTTGCTTACAATTACTTTACGATATGCCAGGCTACGTTTATAGATAGCAAGAAATATATGTTGATAAGCTGTAGATATGATATTGGGGAAAACAAATTAATCTAACTAATAAAAATATACACAAACTAGTATTTCTAAATGCTAATGAATCATTATATTAGCGTTCTCTTGATTAGCATATGCTTCTTATACAGTGTATGTAGTCATATAAACTCACAAACTCACAAACAGACTTATATAAAGAGATACACGTACACTAGTTGTAACTCGAGTGTCTGCATTACCTGCAACACACATACACTCATACACACACACTCACACGTTCGCACTAACTTGAGAGTATTTTACCCATAGCGCAGGGAGCGGCTAGTTTCAGAGAGCCAAACGTTACCATTCGTACGGGGAACACAAGACTACGAGGATACGTGTACTGGCTATAGATGTTGTCCCAGATGTGCGTCTGTATACGATGTAAATATTGGGGTGATCGTATAGCCTGTGTATACATCTATTGTTTGTGTATGTATACCACCATTAGCTAGATGAACACGCACGCATATATTCTTATGAATTAATAACATATATTTATATAGATATATAACATATATAAATATATATATTAGGTTGGAGTGAATTATTAAATAATTATGGTGGTCTGGTTATGTTTCGCGATAGTGATGTAACGTTATATGTGGAGTTCAATAATGTCAATAATTCACATAACGTTACATCACTATCGCGAGACATAACCAGACGGCCATAATTATTTCAAAATTCACTCCGACCTAATATATATATATTTATATATGTTATATAAGATATATGATATCAAGCGACACAAATAAACGGATGCAGTATAGGATAAGTACTTCACATGAATCACTAAAAAAAGTAAACAAACTAAATGTTTGGCTATATATATATATATATATATATGTTATTATTGATGACTCATCAATTATGAGTGATAAATCAACACAGATAACATTATCACGGTATGTGTGTGAGCGTATATTGCATGAATATGTGTACAGAAAAATTTATCACGTCAGGAACTTAGATGAAGTTTTCACTTATAACCATATATGGATCTAATGTTAAGGCATACATGGATTTAATGAGAGCCGATCATTTATTTATACACAATTATATAAGATCACTTCTAAATATTATTTTAAGACCTATTATAATGGTCCGGATGTGGCTTGAACCTGGGTCCTACATCCTGCAATCATTATACCTGTCCGGTAGTATGAATGCAGGCTTACGCTACCATTTATATACATATATATTGATTATATTATATACATTATATTTTATAAAATATAGTTAATATAATATATATATATATATATATATATCTATATATTATATGTAATACAAATTATTATAATATATACTGTTTGATAACTATCATAACAACTATGTTTTATGGAAGTTAGTAAAAATTAAAATAAACAAAATTATTAAAATTATAAAATATTAAAAAAAATATATAGATTAATATACGACTATATTTTAGTATACTTGTATAGGTATTATATTACATAACTAGTATATTACTGATTTTCAACATTTTTTAACATTTTATTTTATTGAAATAACCTTGAGCATTTATCTATTAATAATTATTACTCTCATTCACAAATATTCAAAATTATTCTGCTAATTAGAGGTTTATGACATATTGTAATATTTTTTATGATATATATAAACACACAATGCATGATTTCGATAATGTATCAGTAGTCTAGATTGACAGTTGAAAAAATTACTTTTCTAATTTTGTAGAAAAAAATAAATGTCTAAATTTTAAATATGATTTACATATAAATATATTGAATATTTTTAACAATTTTCTCCGTAGGTATATCAAATGTATAACTTATGACTAGAGGCGAACTACTAGATGTGGGGACCAGTTATTTCGTGCCAAGTGATATGGTAAACCTAGATCAGGTTTAGAATTTTAGAATTTTTTTTAAATTAGTAATACGACAAATAAATATAAATATATATTTAAATACATAATTATAATAGGTAGAACACTAGGTGGTGCATTATTAAAGACGTGGCATGTTGATTTGTCACGCGTGGTTCTTATTCTCTGCGATCAATCTGCATATCTATGTATGGAATTAACTAGCTATCAATTGTATGCGACTCAGTGTGTGATTCCGTGCTATCTCAGACCACATGTATATATTATGTATTGATATTTTGGTTTGTTTGATTTCATTAGTATGGTTTTGTGTTAATAGATTTTGTAGCTACATTACATCCCTAAGTATATAATATTTACACTAATATAAATATATTGTTTGAAATTATTTATGAATTCTTAGTATAGAATTAATATATATAATATATAATATCAGATTTGGCTTAGTCGGCTAGATCGATAGACTATATATATACTATACTATATATTATATATTATATTAGAATGCAATTATAGTTACCTAGGTTCGAATCATGATTATGGTATATTTTATTCTTTTCAGATAGTAAAATTATAATTGATAGGATATATAAGTATTTTTTAAATCCGATATAGTAACACTAGATCACTTCGAATGAAATAACTGATTTCCAGATCTAGTAGTTCGCATTTAGACTCTAATAAATTTGTAAAGTTAAGAAAAAAAAGGTGACAATATTCAAATTATTTTTCTTAAAATATAATTTCTAGTAATAGCAAGTATGGCAACCTATCTATGTACAAGTAACAGCGAGCAGCAGCAATCACTGATGCTATACTCCATAGCATTACATGCATGCTTCTAGAGAGCAGCCTACTCCGGTACCAGTGATGTATTGATATATAACGTGCGGAAAGGGCTGCAAACCTGATTCTCGGCGTAGAAGAAAATGTCTACATAGGGGTACTTAAAGGCTTTGTGGACGTACGCCGGCTGATTGTTATCGTAGAACTTCCACTGCGAGCCTTCAGAAGTGTATAGGGCGTAATCAGGCAGCTGTGTGTCAGTGTGTGGTTACCTTACTAGGTACGCTCATGGTCGTATACATAGTTAACTATAGATACACGGTATGAGTGTGTATCGTACGTGTGTCTACTGTACTAGATTTGAGTTTATAGTGCGAGTGCTGAAATAAATACGGGTGATAATGTGAAAACAATTAAATGTTATATAAAGTACTAGTTCAAGAGCTATTTAGAGAGTGCACAGAGAGCTGGTGCGAGTACAGGTGTTGATTAGATTTAATAGATAGCCTATACTGGTTACGGGCAGCGGTGTATCGCGCATACATACTTTGCCTAGGTAATCGCGTTCTTAACTATATTTACGTTTTAGTTATACCTATATTTTAGTTAATTCCGAGTTATTTAGATTTCAACGATGTTCATGAAATATTAAACTTAATAATGTTTAGAGAAAAGTTTACTTCTAACATCTTTAAAATAAATATATTTTATGAATAAATTTAACTAAAAGATAAATGTTGATAATTAGATGCATAACACCTACATCGGACCTTAATAAATAGGTAACTTTGCCTACTCTAAGCCTATAGTTAATCATCATTAATAAAATAACCTCAATGCGAAGTAAATTCTTAATTTGGGAGGCGTATTTCTCGTTGATTAGGATGTCAACATCGTCGTCCCACGGAATGATTCCTTTGTGTCGATAAGCGCCTAAAACAATAGACCACTTTAACAAATATATCACTTCATCGATATATATCGATTAATGGTATGATATAGCTTATACAATGTACATGTAAGATAATTCCTAACATATTTTAACAAACTTTTTAAAGTTTTATTTATTACTAATATATAAATAATAAAATTTATTTTTTTATACTATGGATTTTTCTACAAGTTATCTATATATATTTGGATAAAAATACGATACAAAATTTTAAATTCTTATTTAAAAATATTATAAGTTAAAATTATAAAAAAAATTTAGAAAATAATGATATTGTGATTATATAATTACAATTTAAATAAAATAGTAATTAATACTATATAGTTTATATATTTTTGTGAACACAAGAGGTAAAATATAACTTTTGAATAAATCCAGTTTACTATTTATTGAACAAATAATTAATTTACTGAAATATATATGTCATGAGTATAAATAAAAATATATATATATACAAATTAATATAAAAATATATACATTTATATATATATATTATAAATTATATCAAAATTGATGACAAATATTTTAATTTATAGTTTTTGAAGCGTTTTAAAATGCTTCTGTTATGAGTGCTATTTGACATAAAAGCATCGTTTACTTATGTTTTAACTTAAGATAATATTTAAAATTGTATTAATGAACGGTCGGGTAAAGAGACCATTGTTGTAATAGATTTTCATAATATTATTTATTCAAAAAAATATTATATTAAAATCATAAAATGTGATCTATTCTCTTTAAAATAATATATAACATGATACATAAAATTAACTTTTATAGGCATTTAGCATTTATAAGATAATCTAATGAAAATTTTTTTTTATATTATAGTAATTTATTTACTAAATAATTCAAATAATTAGGTTTTCAAGTATTGTAAACTTACATTTTTTATTATATAATTTGTTGCCATATAGTTCTAATTATAATTATAATATATTACAATATACAAAAATATCTCATATAGTTATATAGTTCTGATTTTAAAATTAATTTTCTATCTTTATTACTTTAGGGCCACTACTTTGTCCCCTTATACGCACTCGTTATGCTCATGACAGGGTTGTTCGGTTTTTTTGATTAAAAAAACCATGATTTAATTGGTTTTTTTTATATATAAATATATAAAATTATTGATAAATATATTAATTTCAATATTATATCATTTAAAATTAGTATCAATATTAATAATAATAATATATATTATGTATATTATATAAATTATACCTTATAATTTTAAATTATATAAGCCAGTGTTGTTGGTTTTTATAATTTTTAAAAAAACCAAAAAATCAAAAAAATCAAAACAAAAATAAACAAAATCAACAACCCTATCATTATTATTAATAATTTTATAGATTATGTGTATTATATAAATGTATTCATTTAATAAATAAGCCTGGCCGAAAGAAAAATATAATTTCGATAGAATTTACTGAATACTTGTATAAATTATACTATAATACTTTTTAATATAATATACACGAAATATCTAAAATAATCATATATCTATAGAAGTATTTATTACAAATAACATTCAATATAACAATTTATTAATAAAAATTATTTTATATATAAAAAAAACCAAAAAAACCAATAACCCTGGCTCGTGATAGCATTATTTATATCGAGATTAACATCCAATATAACATCGTATAGGATACTAAGATAATTCACATACAGAGGTCGTAATCGAAACATACATAGTGATTGATGGATAAAATGGAAAGAAATTAATTAGTATATAATATATTATATATATATATAAAAATATAATTGTATATATATATATAGGTGATAAGTCAATCATGCATCCTCCTCACAATCGTAACAAACCCAGCATTGAACCGCCGTACAGGATGTAGGTGAAGTTATGAGCCGTAAGAAAGTCAGTTAAAGAGGCCAGAGTACAGAGTAATACCGTCTTGTCAGCAGCACTCAGCGAAGGTTCAAAGTAAGACTCCGCAGTATAGATACCTCCGCGGTACTGCATCGCTATTACGTATAGATTCACCTATACCGTCATGGCAACGGGTATTAATAATGAAACTAGTTCAAATAAAAGAGATTAGAATATTTTAAATACATTTTTTTTAATGTTCTATTCAGGGTTGGTCATTGGTCACAGTTTTTTTTGTTCGGTTTTTTTGATCAAAAAAACCATTGGTTTTTTTGGTTTTTTTAACATTATAATTTTTTAGCATTATTTCATATGGCTAATATCTATTGGATATGTAATTACTTTTTCCTGCCATATACAATTATATATCCTATACTAATGTTGTAACATTTAGAACTGTATTACTTTCTCAATATAATTGATACATCTATTGAATATATTCTATTACCAGGCATTTAAAATAAATTACAAAAGAATACAAAATAACTAATTTGAAATAGTTTTTAGTAAATAGTATTTACTAAATACTATTTATTATTTGTTTTATATTTTAATTAATTGTATTCTTTTGTTATTAAGAGGATGACTCAGTGAGCTGACATTTTATTTTAATTACTGTATTGTTATTTTTTTTAATTATTATTTTTTTACAATTTGTAACTATTTTTTTTATTATATTTTACTTTATTTTTATAATAAATATATTTTAATAAAATAATTTTATTAACATTTAATATTAATAATATATTATTGAAAATTTAATAATATATATATATATATATATAATTAATATATATAAATAATATTCATTAGTGTTGTATATTTTATACTTACTCTATATATGTATGTTTTGCACAGCCATTTAATAATCTATCTAGGTATATATAATATTTTCTAATTAATAATCTTAACATTTAATTATAAAAAAACCAAAAAAACCAAATAAACCAAAACAACCAATTAAACCACAATAAAAACCATAAAAAAAATAAAAATCGGTTTTTTTGGTATTTTTAAAAAAACTATAAAAACTGCCAACCCTGGTTTTATTATACCGCAGAAATAACTAAATAATTAAATAAAATAAATATATCAGGATTATCTCTTTAGTAATACATTTAGAATACGTGAATCTCAAAGAAGGATTCCGATTATTATTATTAGAATTAATAACAAATGTAAAATGTGCCGTATGTAATACATAGCCCTATATAATTATTTAATAATATAGTGTAATACACTGTATTATACAGTGTATATACTATATAATATATCCTATATTATATATAGGGACGCGAATGAGATTCAAAAATGGCCTATTTTACAGGTTGTATTTTTCCGTTGTGGATACAATACATTACACAATTTTTTTCGAAAATCATAAGTTATTATTTTGATCATAAAAAACTTTATTAATTAACCTAAGTATTTATAAAAGTGTTTATCAAAATATTATATATAATTTATATAACATAATTATAGCATGTTTTAATAACTTATATTTTACTAACATTATTAGTATTAATTGCTTGTATACATTTTATATAAAATTATAATAAAAGTAATTTTACTGTTATGCTAGCATATTTTAATACTATTATTGATCGGAGCAGATCTAAATATTAGCTAGTTATAGTGCGATGGGTAGTGCATTTGTATATTTCCGAACAATATATAAATTTATATGTATATCATATGGATGTAGCTAAATAAATATATTATACTATGATTACATAATCAAGAGCTGTTTTAAATTATAAATATAATAATTGTTTTATACAAATTAATGTATTAATCCAGCATACATTATTAAATAATATTTTTTTCTTTTGTAAATATGTAAAAACCAAGATACAAGTTATATTATAGAATTTAAAGAGCTTTGTAAAAAATATAAATTATATTAATTTTAGATAAAAAAAAATTATTCAAAAAACAATTTTATTTTTTTCCCATATTCAATATGATATTGGGTAGGAATGCTATTCATTTTTTTTATAACGTTACATATTTATATATATATATATATAATAAAGATAGTCTGTTAATTTCATTAAATATTCATTATTGATTAGAGTTATGGTCTAATATGTATTATAAATTAATTAAAACATTCATAATTCCTATCTACCATGTAAAAATGTTATCAATTTTGTTTGCATATTTTTAATCATAACTTTTTTTTTAATAAAAATTAAAAAAAACTAAGATATGACTTGCATTATAGAATTTTATAACCTTGATACCAATTTTATTATAATAGCATAAATATAAAAAATCTCATTCTCGTACATAGCTCGTATCAGGGTTGGAAAAAACCCCCAAAATCTAAGAAATATGTAAGAGGTTTTTGGTGGGTTTTTCTAGGGTTTTTCTTTATCTTAAATTTAAAAATAAAAAAATTAAGAAAAAATATTAAAAAAAAAAATATATATTATATATATTATAAATTATATAATATAATAGTGTTGTAATATATATTAATATAATACTATAATGTTAATGACATTTTAAATTGTAAAATGGCAAGTATTCTAATAAATGATTTATATTATTATAAATAAATATAAATAATTAATATATATTTGAAATATAATTATATTTATACACTTAAATTAATTAATAATAATATTTATTTGTTAAATCACATATAATAATAGCAGATATAAATAGACTCATCAGTATAAATATATATATAGATATTGATTGATTGATTGAAAGTTTATTTAAACACTTAAATAAATCATAAATGATTTCTCAAAAGTGTATATATAGAATACAAATAATAGATTAGGTAAAACAATAAATACCATATATAATAATAAAATAAAATAGAATAAACCGTACGTAAATTAATAAATAAAATAATAATGACAAAAAATATTAGTATTACAGGTTGCCACCTGATATAAATTGTTGTATATATTTCATGAATGTTTTATGCGATTTTATGGATCTAAAATAGGGTGGGAGTGAATTCCATAGCTTTGGACCCATATAACTCAGTGCCCGAGTATTCATTTTTGAGGGATGGAGAATTGGGGTAGATAGAAAATGAGATTCATGGTTTCTAAGAGATGGAAGGGAAGATCTTTGTACTAGAGAAGCGGAAATATAGGAGGGGCAATTCGAAGAGTAGGAATATATTGAGTATATTCTATCCTATATTGAGGAATGAACAATAGATAGTATGCGATAAGCAGAGTGTTTGTTAAATGGGAACCATGGAGGTAAGTGTTGGTATGAGGAAGTAGAGGTATGATCTCGAATACGTAGGTTATATGTTGTACGGATTGATGAATGAATAACTCGATTTAGGAACAGTAATCTATAAGTGAGAGGACAAGGGAATTAACTAACGTTATAGTAAGAGATACATTAATTGATTATCGTATTTTTCTAATTCTAAATAGATGATAATTTACAGATTTAGTGATGGCATTAATATGAGGAATGAAGGAAAGAGTAGAATGAAAAAGTACATATATATTGTAATTGTAAATTATAAATTAATTGAAATGTGATCATTAAATAATAATAATTAATAATATATTAAAACCCAGAAATAATAATGAAAACAGAAATTAAAAACCCCCAAAAACCCCTAAAATTATCAAAAGGTTTAAACCCAAAAACCCCTACTTCTGCCAACCCTGGCTCGTATATAGCCTATATAATATAGGGGCCCTATAATAGGGCTATGTATAAAATTATTATAATATACATATATATAATATATAATATAGGTATATAAAGTAATTATATATAATATATGGATATTAAATAAACCATTAGGATGAATAGATTAAATATCAGAAATCCTTTCAGATCAATACATCTTTTAAATCTCCTAGGTATAAATCCAGTCGTATTCGTAGTTCTTCTGTGACTATTTTCAGTGGAATCTATTAATAAAACTTTAGCTGAACAGTCCCCTTTCATTATAACGATGTATGCCTCCTATATCACGATGTATTAATGACTATTACGCTCAATTGTTACACTATAAAACGTTCTATCGAAATATTAAATATATTTTACTTAATTTGATTGACGGGCATTACAAAACAGTGTTGTTTAGGGCTGCTAATATCCACATTTGAGTGACATTTCTCTCAAATGTCTGCCAATCATAAATATAATATATATATTATTTCACCAGGTTTTATGTACTCAATAATTATAGCAAGGATATTTCCTTGATTATATGTATTATTATATACAGGACTCTGTCACACCGAAAAGTCGGCAAATTTTTGAACAATTTGTTACTGATATAAAACGGAAATAAAATATAGAGCAATAATATTTCTAAGCGACATTCTATAATCATTGGAAAATAAATTGGGTACCAGTAATATCGGGCCAGGTAAATTCGGTCTAGGTAATTTCGGGCCACTTTAAAAAACATGAAGTAATTTCGTTAAAAAAACAATGTTCAATTCTTTACCCGATCCCTATACCGATCCTCATAGTTTCGAGGGGGTTTCGATCAAAAAGGACGAGTTGAGACGAAAT
Organism: Osedax fenrisi; assembly: GCA_964019155.1. Classification (NCBI taxonomy): domain Eukaryota; kingdom Metazoa; phylum Annelida; class Polychaeta; order Sabellida; family Siboglinidae; genus Osedax; species Osedax fenrisi. The sequence continues at coordinate 45,849,690 of OZ025239.1, forward strand.
GGTTAAATCTTAAATCCGAAATACATTTTTATAGGCTCATTTTGTGATGTAATGCAGCTAAAAAAAAATAAACAGGACAAAACTAAACCAATTAAACCAAATAACCCACAAATATCTATACAAAATATATGTATATACTATTAACTCGTATTTCAGATGTATCCTTTAACCCTCAACTCGTCCTTTTTGATCGTCTCCCATAAGTAATAATATATATTTTATTATATAGTGCCATATGGAACTTAATACCAGTGACATGTCCTTGTTAATCCTATACAATTTTATATAATATATAAATACATAGCATGGATCTACTCAGTGTATATCGATAAGGTATATACAAGTCGGTGCAATGTACCACCATTTTCAGTTATATATATATATATATATTCCATATGGGCTAAATTGTTATTTGCAACAATTTGTTAAAGTAGATTTTAGTCATAATATCAAAGGTATTGGCGTAACCTACATGTCGATTAACTTACTTTTTACCACATTATAATGACTATAGTTTCCATTATATGTTATATATATAATTAAATTAAATATTATATAATGTGTGACATATTGTATAATAATTATTATAAATATATTACATATATGTATATATATATATACATATATGTAATATATTTATAATAATATATATATATATATATGTGTGTATATATGTATGTTAAATATCCTTGGCTAAATGCTAGAATCCATTATAAATCATTATATTTCGAATGTGTTAACTAATACTATACATATATGTAAAAAATAATATATAACAAAATTCATTAATTATTTTGGATGCTAACGTGTGAATAATATATTTTTCTTAGTTTTTTCTTCTTTCTTTTATATTTGTATATGTTGTTTATTTTAATATACATTTTTATATAATTGTATTTTATCCGAATGAAGATGATTAAATATGACATTACACTACTGTTAGGATATATCGAATCATAAAAGCTAATCTTTCACTGAATCTCCTGATTCTCTACATTCATTTTTAATTAATTAATAATGCATACCAATGTAATATTAATGATTATTAATATATATATATATACTCAAATAATTGTTTTATTTTGTTAAAGTGGCCCGACATTACTTAAAAAGTTGCTCGCTATTACTAAGACTTCCTATAACATCGAGGTTATAGGAGGTCTTGCAACTAGGTACAATAATCATTCTTGTTGTAGGGAAAAAATGTCATGAGATTTTGTACAATGCCGGGTGTATAATAATGATATTGTTATACAATTGTATCATTAGAAAGCTTATTAAATTCTATAATATAAGTCATATTTTTGTTTTATTTAATTTTTATTAAAAAAAAGTTATGATCAAAAGTGTGCAAACAAAATTGGTAAAACTTTACGTTTTGTAGTGTATATAGGAGGTATGCATAGACATTATAATGAGGCCCCACTCAATATATATGGAAGTACAATATCTATAGTTTTAAATTATTTATAATACATATTATACCATAACTCCTTCAATAATGTATCTTTGTTAATGATATTAACAGTATATCTTTCAGTATTATAATTATGTATCTATATATATTTATATTTATAAAAAAATGATCAACATGTCTGACCAATAGAGGAAAAAGTTTTTTTTGTATCTATAATTAATACAATTATAATTTTTACAAAGCTCTTTAAATTCTATAATAGAAGTTTTATTTTAGTTTTTACAAAATAAAAGTTGTAGTAAAAAATAATATTTAATAATTTATACGAAATTTCAATAATTTGTTAAATATTACTTAAATTAAATTATAAAATACATTTCAATAGTACTTAACCAATTCAATAGTACATAATACATACAATTTATTTAAAATATATACACTTTATATTCATCATTTCGTATTTAATTAAACTATTGCTATGTAAGGGTATATATACCAAAACGGTAAATAATTAATAGAAACCTAAATTATTAATATAAATTATGTACAATTATTATAACTTATTAATGAAAGCATTATAATACTACATTATAAGGTCACATGTGATCTATATATCTGTAGAATGCTGTAAAATACTGGTTTCGCACGATACAAATAGAAAATGTATTATTTTTGCAGTATTATAAAGTATAGGAAATCTGCATAAAGTTTTGGTGAAGAATCTAGTGAAGATTTTCTCACAGAAAGATGTGTGAACAGTTTTCACTGAACAACCTATAATGGAGTAATACAGAATTAAATCACCATACTTTATAAATCATGAAATAATTAAATTGGTAAAATATGGGAATAAAATTATATTTTATAATAAATTTAAATGGTTTCACTTTTTTTAAATTATTATTAATTGTTAAATAATTCATATTAAAAACTAAATAATATATATATCTTTCTACTAAAAACATGAATTAGATTAAAAATACAACTCTTAGTGATATAAAAATAGTATCATTTAAGAACATAAATCATGTATTACATTCGTAAAATATTTTTAAGTAATTTTATAAATAAAATAATTAATTCTACAATTAATAACATTTATATAATTTATTCAGAATTTCAATTTAGAAGAAATTACTTCCGATGAAATCAATAAGAATCATGTCTATCACCTCGTATCCCCATCATCATGCAATGTATCACACTACAATCCTGCCCTCCATCACTCTTTCTCTATATTGCGCTTATGTTACATTGAGCGTTATATCTTTGTTATATTGTTTGTTACCAGCTAGCCATCATTATTCCTGGCCCCTATTTCACCCCATTATTATTCCGGACCTTATTTCATCCACACTCATCCCATTATTATTCCGGGTCCCTATTTAACCCATTCCCGTATTATTATTTCCAAAAAAGACATAAGAGACCTATATCTCTGCTGGCCCCTATGAATATCTAGGATAAATATCCTTACAACATGTTATATACTATATCGTCACAAAAAGATAATGATGTTAACAACACTGAAAACAGCGCTCCCTCGGCATTGCGTTCTATCACTCATATATGTTTATATTACAACTTTATTTTCATATTATCTCTCTGGATCGCATTATACACGCTGAATTAAGAAGGCAATGATTAGATAGATACATACTCACTGGAAGATGAGTGTCACTATGGTCACTATGTTATTAATGTGATAATCATGATTATATTGTAATAACAATGAGACGCTCTCGATGTTTCCATACTCAAACCAATATAAAGAGTTGTATATAATGATGACACAGATAATACAGATGGAAAGATGTTCAGTAGAGGTCCTTTTTCTGTAGATTTAGTGATTGATTGATTCTTCTGCCATCATTCTTTGTGTTGAGGAAGTTCTTTGACTATTGGTGAGTTGGTTAAGGTGTGCATTAGAATCTCTTTCAATCATATCGCAATAGGTTACAGCTAATAAGATCTAATAAGTATGTGAAATATTGTATATTTCATTGGAATACAAATAAATATGTAAATTTAAAATTTTGTAAAGATATTAATATATATTACAATGTATACACATATATATACATATATACATATAAATATATTATAAGAGTAATTTATGGGTTTCAATATGTCATTAGACTTCTTTAGAACAAGTTCATATATTCATCTACTTTAAATTTTTGAGTAAACTTATAGGTTAAAATATAGTCAAGATATTAATTAAAGAATTATAGTTGATTATATTTAAAATTACTCACTAATGTATATTAATAAAAAATTGTAAATATAAATATATAGCCAGCGAAACCTTCTGCGTTTGTAATTTTTATCAACAATTATTCACACTCATTTAATGAACTTTAAACGATCCGCTGTCATCGTAGCTATACGTATCTCAAGCATTATAAACATAAGCACGTCACAAAATTGCTGTCATATACTTGAATAATATCAATACTTTTTATAGATTTAGCTAATGCAGCTTGAATAAAAAAAGCATATTATTATAGTAAGGTATACCTGAAGTTATGGTACTGGCAGTTCTGTGCTGGCAATTTGTAAACGACATTTTATAATTTTTTTGTTATCAGAATTATATTTTTTTAATTACTAGTTATACAATTATAATTTTATTGCATTTCATGTTATTATTATACATTATTTAATACATTATATCTAATAAACAGTAATATTAGTGATAATATTCTTATTATATTCATCATTATTGATTTATTTCCTAAAGTGATGCAAGAAAAACTTCAGAAGTTATATCATTTATATTTTTTAGAACTGAATATCTATTGACCCCTATGATGATTTTTGTTTCGTTTTCTGAGCATATACCTAATATATAGATAATTATATTTTATAATGTAATACAATATATAGATGAAGTAATTTTTCAAAAACATCACATGTTACATGATGTTTGTGTACCAGCATATGTAACACTTACTACAGTGCACCCCTTTAGGTACACTATTAATACATGATGTAACCACATGTAATATACATGTATCATCTGATATTATATGTTCAAGCAATTCGTGCACAAGGCTCTCGCCGTAATAAATACTGGTACCTGAGCTAACAATAGAATATACTATTGTTTCCGTACGTATTTAAAAAAGGGAGTCTGCATTTTATTACGTGAACATTTTCGCCAGGTGAGTTTCTCTATACCATTACCTCATTTCTATATACCACCGTGAGCATGTTACTAATCGTTTGAATATCCTATTGGATTTCAAGCTTATTGTTTGCTACTGAACTATGGGTTAACTCCTGAACCTAGGTGTATAATGTATAGTGTGTATAGTATGTATGGGTATTTACACTGGTAGTATTAGAGCACGTTCTCTCTCTGACGTACAAACCATGTAGTGTTCGGAACACTTATATATATTGATATTTGAGGAGGTGTGCAGTGAACGACTCATGGACCGTGTGAGATCAAACTTACGCGAGTATTTGCGCTGGATTACCTGGGGGTGTAGTAGTGCTGATAGTAGGGGTAGTAAGGGTTGTGGTAGTGCTGGTAGTAGGGGTAGTAAGTGTTGTGGTAGTGGTGGTAGTGCTGGTAGTAGGGGTAGTAAGGGTTGTGGTAGTGCTAGTAGTATGGGTAGTAAGTGTTGTGGTAGTGCTGGTAGTAGGGGTAGTAAGGGTTGTGGTAGTGCTAGTAGTATGGGTAGTAAGTGTTGTGGTAGTGGTGATAGTAGGGGTAGTAGGTGTAGTAAGGGTGGTGGTAGTGCTGGTAGTAGGTGTAGTAATGGTTGTGGTAGTACGGGTATTATGGGTATTAAGGATTGTGGTAGTACGGGTATTAGGGGTAGTAAGGATTGTGGTTGTAAGGGTAGTAGGGGTAGTATACCCAGCAAATAATAACAACATTATCCTCAGAACATCAGCATTCAATATCATTTTGACATTGAAGTTCATCATCATAAACATCATTTGTGCACATTCAATGATGAATAATGTTATAATAATGTGTTCTGAGGATGTGCACTATGTTTGCTGGGTTATTATAGACATAGGTACAGGTACAGGTAGTTGTTGTGAAAGGAGGTAAGGAGAGATTAATGAAGGTAGGGATAAGGGAAGGAAAGAGAGGTAGAGAGATAACCTTATCAAAGAATCTGTCCAGCTTAAAAGCATTACTGCCCCCTGGTGAAAGCATCTTAACATTCATGCAATCCTGGAAATCATATATTACTGAGTATTACAATCAGAATCGACATCATTGTTACTATTACTACAATAAATTAAATAGAATTAATAAATGTATTTAGTTTAAATGTTATACTCCAATAATATCACACAAAATAAATAGTTTTCACGACATCGTTGTCTGATAAATAAGTTGACAAATATAAATATAATGCACAAACTTACATTTGATATACTGATCACATGATGGTCTTACATGTGTTATTAGTAATATCTTATTATCATTGGTATCAAGAAAGATATCTTTCTATATAAGTATATACTTTCTTTATAGTTTTGTATTTTGATGATATTATATTAAGTTGATTGTTGATATGAATATGTATATTTCTAATGGGTGAATGACTTCATTGCACTATTTATACTTAGCAGAAGACATACAGACACATCAATAATGAGATATATACAGAAAACGTGTACACAATGTTATGATATGTGATGAAATAATGTGACAATTACTATGAGGTGAAAAATGTTAAATGATGAATTAGTTGTACATTAAGTAGTTATACATGAATTAGTTGTACATGAATTATTTGTATTCAATAGCAACTAAGTATTATATAATAGATAGTTGTAAGGAACGGCATTACAGTGGCTGTGTTAAATATAAAAGATAGGGTACTGCATTAAGTTGTAATGATAGCTATTTAGATTGTGTAAACAATAATTTTTTAATTTTATATTACGTATATAACAATCATATTAATTACTATTAATCCATGACGATTGTCGTATATAAATAATAACAATTTTAATGAATTTGAACTAACAAAGTAACAAAACATATATTTTTTGCCTGATTTTGAAAAAAATGTATCTATACGGTATATACAATTGTATTAAATTATCAAATAGACTAATATTGCATTACCTATATATATTAGGTAATATTCTGAAAATGTTATTAAGATGAATCTTAAGTCAAAATGATTCTTCATCAAAGGGAAAAAAACTTTTGAGTTTTAGATATAGGATAACAATGAAAACAAATTTCTGAGCTTCCTAAAGTACTATTTCTATTTTATGTGTATTCAATTATAAAAATTGGTATATTAATAAGTAGATAACTTTTGTAATGGAGTATGAAGTAACACTATTTTGTTACTATGTAGATAACATTTATATCTATTACTATCTTTAATTTTCTAAGGTCTAATAGTAAAAAGGTATCAATTATTGAAATTTACTTAATATTTTAAATATTTCTAATGTTTTTTTAACAGGCTCATATTGTGATAATGCGTAATTGAGGCACTTATAGTTATTTTTGAATGAAATACAATATTCTTTTTAAAAAATACATAACTAACAAATGTAACATGTAAGACCCTTACACCTATACAAACCCTAAGTTTTAGAGGTGACCTTAACTATTTATATTATTCTTAATAATACAGTGTCTTGAGAGATAGTACAATAGGGAGGTTAAGTTTATATAGTGACATGGGATGTTATAATAGGGAGACTAGGGTGTTATTGATGATAACCAGGAATATTTCATCGGCAAAGCACTCCACTGCAATATCAGATCTAGCGCTGTGAGGTACTGAAGAGTTAGGATTTTTCTTTTGATGCTTACTCATCGATATGGGGGTTGTGAATGGCTCCATCTTAGTGTCTGTGCGGGGGGGGGAGTCATGTGACTATAATAGTATGTGAGAGTGGTATTGTGTAGCGGATACATCTTAGTGTCTGTGTAAATAAAATGGATAAGAAATTTATATATAATATCTTTGTTTGGAAAGCGAACATAAATTAACAAACTAAATATAATATATTATTATATATACATCTATATTACACTATTAAAATATTTCAAACCATTTTTATGTTTATAATGTATTTAAGGCACTTGTAGTTATTTTGTAAGACATAATAAATATCATTTTAAATAAATAATTTTGTTGATAACAATTAAAAATAAATGTGTCCTCCCCATTAATAGCCTACGATATTGTATGAGAAAACATGTTAGAGTATAGCGATAGTAGTACTTACGTTAAGTAAGAATACACACCTACATACATAAAATTATATATGTGTAGATGCTATAACTATAGTCATTTGCAGGGGCACTTCACGGATATCATCAAGGGGGGGGCCACAGTAAGCCAGTTCGTGGATCATGCTTTTTATATAATAGATAAGGTCCCTCTACGTATAGATTGATTAAGATAGAATCAATAGAAAACAAAATCCGAAAACAAAAATAAATCCATGCATTAGTTATTGAGCGCTTTTCCTAGAGAAGTAGTATGGGATTGATATAAATGTTGACATGGGGTTAATAGGAAGTAATTTACATTGTGTATTAATCAGTTTGTATACACCATATTATAATAAAAACACGTACATTGTCTTATAATTATATTTATAAATTATTGTATGTTGATAAATGATAAATTATTTCCTGGATTTTTTGTGTGCAAACTAGAAATATTTGAAAAAATACGATTTATATTGTTTTTTTTTTTAAAATAATAATTATATGTTATATATACATATTAATAGCAATATATATCACCTTATTTTTATTATTTATTAATTTAAAAAAAATGATGAGTAACAATATATAATATATTTTTTTTTGAATTTGTCAATGCCTCCAAAAAAAATTGTGGCATATTTTTTTTTGTATCTTAAGTGTATTATTGATTTTATAATAATTTAAATTTATGTATTAAATTCTATCATATTTAATAGTTACATTTTTTGAAAGATATTACATATAATGTTATAATATTACATGTATATTAAAAATCAAATAACACTCTTAAACTACTGAATTATGTTCATATTTATTAATACCATATTAATACACGTGCAATTTTCTTTAAAAATCATCTAGGGCTTTTCAATTCTAAAAAGTACGAGCCGGCTAAACGGGGGCCTCATAAATATAATATTAAATTTATATATGAAAATTGATTTGATTTATATTATAATATTATAAAGTAAACAAAAGAGTTATGCATTGATGAGGGAGGGCCAAGTACCCCTAGCCTGATACCCCTCGCCTGATACCCCTCGCCTTGTACCCTTAGCCTTGTACCCCTAGCCCCTATTGTGTAAGGCTTACTGTGACCTGTAACCTGATGTGTATTTAGTGCCTACCACCAGCACAGGTATTCCGCAGTCAGCAAACATCTCCGGGTCAAAACTATCATGTGTGGTGATCATGGTTAGTAAGGTCAAATGTAACGTAATAACATAATGAATGGTAATAACAAACGATATTTATACTTAAATATAGCGATAGAATTAACTACTAATTCATTTAATAACGACGATGTGATACTAGTATTAATAGCTGTTAATTATACAGCGGATATGATTGTTGACTCGTGTCTAGGTCAGGCTAGAACACAAGTTAGACTATAACACAACGGTAGTAAACCGTGCATCAAACACACACAATACACAGATATCATATGCTATCTCTGTATTGTGTGCGTTCGATGCTAAACAAGTTAACCAATAGTGGTTAGCTTGTTTAGATATGCATCATATCGATGTGTGTGTGTGAAGCCAGTTGTGGCCTATCAATGATTGTAGAAGTGATAACAGATGATAACAGGGGACTGATACCCTTCGTGTAGATGTAGTTTATTACTGAGTGTTTGAATAATTAGGATGTTATTTTGTATGAGGACAGTTGGTCAAGTTGGACATACAGTCATCGTACATTGATCGTTAGACATAGTGGTAGTCTATACAAATCATTATAAATCCTGAGTTATGCTATATCACCTAGGAATATCTGATATCGTAGAATACACATATCTCTTATCGGTGTACATATGAACAGCAGCTATTTTATATTAACTCATCATATTTCTTGCTGTCTTGATTCAAGATTTCGAACATCCATCTCTTGAGGTTTAGTTCCGATTTCCTATTGGTCAGATCGTGTACCAGTATTACACCTGTGTGTGTGTGGGAACTACTTAGCTTCTATACATATACTTGACATGGTGATGGTGGGTATCTGTGGGTATTGTAGCATTAGTAAGAGAAGGGTGAAAGGTACACAGGGATTTGTACTACGTGTGTTGACTTGTAATCAATTATGGTGGTGGATGTTCGGTTTATATCAAATAATTTTAAAAACAAATATTTTTTTATATAAAAATATCATTAAATATATCCATTATAATTATCTATCATTTTATATAATTGTACAAATTATATATTATATAACAAGAAAAAAATCATGTTTTATAAGAAATGGAATCTAACATATGTTAGAATAGAATAAGTGGCGTAATAAAGTTAAATATATACCTCAATATTTATATTATTTTAAACTGTCAACATTTTTATAATATATAAATATTAATTATTTATTAATAATATAAATATGAGCAGATGGGAATACTCAACATACAAACTAGCCAATAACAGTAAATCATTTTTACTGTGTCCATACTCTTATGTATCCCTTAGTAACATATTATTATTTATCAGATAGCAATACTAATATAAAATAATGGTAAATTATCTATACGTATACAAACTATTATTTATTTAATTCAATTTCATATAAGTAACGACTACATACTAGTGATGTAGTAGTCAGGTAGTAGTTGGGTAGTAGTCGGGTAGTAGTCAGGTAGTAGTCAGGTAGTAGTCGGGTAGTAGTCAGGTAGTAGTCAGGTAGTAGTCAGGTAGTAGTCGGGTAGTAGTCAGGTAGTAGTCAGGTAGTAGTCAGGTAGTAGTCAGGTAGTAGTCGGGTAGTAGTTGGGTAGTAGTTGGGTAGTAGTTGGGTAGTAGTTGGGTAGTAGTCAGGTAGTAGTCAGGTAGTAGTCGGGTAGTAGTCAGGTAGTAGTCAGGTAGTAGTCGGGTAGTAGTCAGGTAGTAGTCAGGTAGTAGTCGGGTAGTAGTTGGGTAGTAGTTGGGTAGTAGTTTGGTAGTAGTCAGGTAGTAGTCGGGTAGTAGTAAGGTAGTAGTTGTGTAGTAGTCGGGTAGTAGTCAGGTAGTAGTCGGGTAGTAGTTGAGTAGTAACCATTAGTAGGAGGATAGAATAGACGTCTGGCATTCTGATGCTGCGTGAAGCCCCCTATATCCCATAGTTCTATGAAACAGTCACGAGAATCTGGAGTACCCGACCCATACTCGTGTAACTGTGTGTGTGTGTGTGTGAGTGTGTGTGAGTGTGTATGTGTGTGCTACATTATCAATAACTCCTCTTATTTGTAGAACTAACGTTGTCTAGTAGAGATAACATCGATAAAAGTTTAAAATATAATAACTAGTAAATATTTATCTTCTTTTAGTAATTAAGATATTTATTAATATATTTATTTATTTTAATTAACTCTGCATATTAGATTTTATATTGTTATTGTTATTTTATTTTGGTGAAGTCGTTTCATCACATCGAGGAACATAGATGAAGCATTCACTTATAACCATATAGACTCTAATATCCCTTCGAAGCCGCTCTAATGTTATGGCATCCATTATTTAAACGATAGCCGATCATTTATTTATACACAATTATATAAGATAAGTATATAATAAGTAAACTAAGGAAATTATACTAAATATATAAGCCGTATTATGTAAGTTCGTTACTATACAACACAGGTGAACTGTTCAAGGTCATGTGTGACTTGCTGACCTTGACATTAACGGATGCCCCTATCGTCCACTTGGCATTGCGAAGTGACTGCTGGTGACAGACCAGATGCACAAAACTTGTCTTGCCGACACCTAATAGTGATAGAGTTCCATGAGTACCAATATTAGGGGTCATATAGCAGAGAAGGTTGTACGAATACCAGTCATTTTGTACACACAAAAATGCATCCCATGAAATAAAGTTACTTTGTCCAGAAAAATCTGATGACTAAAATACTAAGTCATAGTTATTAGTATCACTTGTAATAGTAGATACCTTATGCATGAAATAACTACATTTAGGCATATATTAATGATATAAATGCGACCTCGAAAATTGAGAAAAAAAAAATTTATTTATAAAAATAAAATGTTTAATATAATATTATTAAAATATATATATGTGTGTGTTATTAATACTTCGTTGCACGATATTCTATAAATAAACATACGCTAATTATAATGGTCAATCATATGCTATTGTAAAATCACTAATTCGAATAAACAATTTTGCGGACGTTAAAATCGTGAAGCTTTTGACCAGTTACCCATTATAGTGACATATCTTTCCTTCGGAACATGTTTGCTCTTACTAATAGTAAAGCTTAAAATTATTATTTAATCGTTTTAAAACATTAATAATTAAGATTTATAAATTCATAATTTATAATTTAAATATAATATTAAATATGCGTCGATCTCTTGATCACCCATAATTTAAATCTGAGATTATTATTTTAATAATTATTATAATTGTTTAATAATAATGGATATTATTTATATATATATAACCTGAATCTCCTAATACAATAATTCTTACTTTATCTAAAGTTGGCATAGCTAAATTAAGTATTTAATAAAATAAAGTATTTAAATATTTAAATCCATTAAAATATATTAATATAAATAAACATCTTTGGGGTATACTAATACCCGGATCTTTTACGGATATTTATGTATATATTTTAATAATATATTAATTGTATTATTAATGATTTCAATTATTATTATAAAAATAATTCAAATTTGCTAATAAATATATTATCAATAAATAATAATATATATTAAATAACGTTATAATATTATCTCCGGCAGACTTACATATAAATGTAGGCAACTCATATAGATATATCTATATATATATTATTATTATAATATTATAATATTATATAATATAATATATTGTTATCATAATTATAATATAATAATATATAATAATTATATATATTATGTCAACTAATATAATATTAGTTGACATAAATTAGTTGATTCAAAACATATAACAAATAATATATTACTTTTTTTGGAATGGTATGGAAGGTAATTGTGATCATTAGATAACACATATTTTGTGAAGTGATTCGAAGGTAAAAGAAGATGTTTTAAGACACATGCAAAGAAAAGTATTCAAATTTGAGCTCATATTGACAACCGTTAAAAATTTGTAAAAAATTACATTGACAAATATTATAGAAAATAATTTATAACGAAAATATACGAAAATACATGAACATGGTTGCTAAAACTTAATTCTTTAATATTTTTTAACCCTATCTCTATTTATAGGATATATGATATCTTTTTTTCTAAAAAATATCATAAAAAGTTAGAAAAAAAATGTTGGTTTATTTTGTATACCTTTTTGAAAAATATTGATTTTTTCTCTTTTTAATAGTATACTTTATAATAGTATATATATATATATAACTGCCTGTGTGGCTCAGTGGCTAAGGCGTCAGACACACAAGCAGTAGGACACGGGTTCGACCCTAGTCCGGACCATTAATTAATTTTATAAAATGGGTCTTAAAATATTATTTAGAAGTGATCTTATATAATTGTGTATAAATAAATGATCGGCTCTCGTTAAAACCATTGATGCCTTAACATGAGAGCGGCTTCGAAGGGACATTAGAGCCATATATGGTTATAAGTGAAAACTTCATCTAAGTTCCTGGATGGGATGAAAGGACTCCACCAAATAAAATAACAATAACAATAACAATAACAATATATATATATATATATATATATATATATATATACACATTTATATATATAGTTATTTATTTATATATATATATATATATATAGTTATTTATATATATATATATATATATATATATATATATATATATATATATATATATATATAACTATATATTTATATAATAGTGTACTTTATAATAGTAATATATATATATATATATATATATATATATAAATGATTATTGATTATAACTATTATATATATATATATATATATAATAGTATACTTTATAATAGTATATATATATACATATATAATAATATATATATATATATATATATATATATACTATTATAAAGTATACTATTATATATATATATATATATATATACTATTATAAAGTACACTATTATATAAATATATAGTTATATATATATATATATATATATATATATATATATATATATAAATAACTATATATATATATATATATATATATATATATATATATAAATAAATAACTATATATATAAATGTGTATATATATATATATATATATATATATATATATATATATATATTTGTCTAATGTGATGCCCTTAATTAATAAATATGATATATACTAACTAGATAAATGTATAAAGTGATATCACTTACATATGTCCTTAATTAATACATGTTATATATACTTATTTATATCATGGATACAATATTATATATATATATATAACTATATATATATATATATATATATATATATATATATATATATATATATATATATATATATATATATATATATATATATATATATATATATATATAGTAGTAATAATATATACAACTTTCCATCTAAATTAGTAAATAATAATAATTTTTTCTTTTATCCTACTAATAAAACGGAAATTATAAATATAGTTGAAAATTCAAAAAATAAAAAATCAAATGATTTATTTCATATAAATATGGATATCTTGAAAAAAACAATATATGTAATTTCGCCTATTCTAGAATATCTATTTAATCTTTCGATATCTAAAGGAAAATTTCCTAATATACTCAAGATTTCTAAAGTCATTCCATTATTTAAAAATGGAGATAAATCTAATATTACTAATTATAGACCAATTTCATTGATATCTCAATTTGCAAAGATATTTGAAAAAATTATAAAAATTAGAATGATATCTTTTATTGACAAATATGACTTAATACATAAATCACAATTTGGTTTTCAAAAAAATATAGATACATCCGTTGCAATAAATATGTTAATGAATGACTTAATTGGAAATCTTGAGAAAAAATATATTTCTTCAATTGTTTCTATAGACCTCAAGAAAGCTTTTGATACAATTAATCATGACATTTTATTAAATAAATTATCAAATTATGGTTTTAGAGGTGTTACTTTAGATTTTTTTAGCAGTTATTTAAATGATAGGAAACAAAAAACTGTATATTTTAATAATGAGTCAGATATAAAAAATATTAATTATGGAGTTCCTCAGGGTTCAGTTCTGGGGCCAATACTATTTATATTATTTATGAATGACTTGCATTTATTTTCTAATAAATGTTCAATTATTTTATTTGCTGATGATACTAATATTATTTTTAAAAATAAAAATATTAATAATCTTAATTCATTAGTTACTAATGAACTTATAAAATTAAAAAATTGGCTTATTATGAATAAATTAACAATAAATATTGAAAAATCTTGCTATATAATAATTGATAATATAAATAAACATTATTTTGATAATAATATTTATATTGATAATAAACTATTGAATAGAGTAGAATGCTATACATTTTTAGGAATGTATATTGATGATAGACTTAACTGGAAAGCTCACATTGATTATATTTGCAAAAGAGTATCAAAATTCATTGCAATATTACATAAACTCAAATTTTCATTAAGTATAAAATCACTTAAATTATTATATAATGCTTTTATCCTACCTAATCTTAGCTATTGTATAACTATATGGGGTAATACGTATAAATCAAATATAAATAGGATTATTATATTACAAAATAGAGCTATACGTGCTATTTATAATTTACAAAATATAATTAATACTGATGAATTTTATAATTCTTTAAATATTTTTAAATTTAAGGATATATATAAATATAAAACAATATTAATTATGTATGATGTTTTAAATAGTAAATCAACATCTCCATATAAATCTATATTTTTTCTAAAAAAAAATAACTATAGTCAAAGAAGTCAATATAAATTTATAATACCATCATATAGGTTACAAATAAAATATTTTAGTATATTTTATAATGGACCTATATTATGGAATAATTTAGAAAATTCTTTTAAAACTTATCTATCGAAATCAGTATTAAAACGGAATTTGAAAAAACGATATATAAATCAATATCTATAATAAAATTGTATGTATACATCTATAGATTAATTGAAATTTTTGAATTGACATATTTACTAATGATAACTAATGATAACACTTTGACTAAGGATACATATTTAACTAATGATAACTCTTTGACTAAGGATACATATTTAACTAATGATAATTATTAATAAATGAGAACTATTAAACTAAGGATATTTAAACTTTAGAATTTACATAAATATATTTTTAAATATATAAAAAAAACCATAAAATAAAATATTTTTTTTTAAACCTTTTAACTGTTTTTAAAACCTTTAACTTATGTGTATTTTTAGTATTTTATTTTTTAATTTAAATTTTCTTGAGGTCTATATAATTATTATGAAATTGTAAGTGATTATTTTTGTGTATTGTATTATTATTGTATATTAGGTGTGGTTGTAGTTGTATAGCTTTGTATTGTGTTTTTTACGTTTTGTTTAATTACCTAATTATTTTGTTTTAATTTTGATTATATTTTAGTTATTTTATTTATTTATCTTATCTCAAATTTTATTTACATGATGAATGGCATTATGGGGAGTTTTTTAAAAATATTTATATTGTTTAACAATTTAAAAAGTAATCTATATGAATATACATTTATAGTAACATTTTAACTATTTTATATTGTGTTTTTTTGGTGACGGAGTGTCTGATGTTTTTGTAGTTGTGTGGTATGGTACGTGTCGGGGAAAGGGATATACTTTTACTGAGAGGAAAGTATTGCCAGTGTTCTTATTATTGGCACAAATAGGATCCCTAAGGCATTGGACCTGACGAACCCATACCCCTGAAGTTGATACACCATATATCCTCATTAATTTCAATTACTATTGGCTACTCTGGTTATAATTTTAATGATTAAATATATCGTATTTTTATAAGTGTATTATTCTAATAGATTACTAAATAATTAAATTTTATTTATAATTTGTTTTTTAACATATATTTTTGTATATATTTTGTGTATATATTTTATATACATATATATTTCTTTTACTAACTTTAACTCTTAATATTTTATTTATTTTTATTTTACTTTTACTATAATTTTCTCCTCATAATTGTCCTATAGGAAAGTGAAATAGGTAAACGACTAGATAAGCATAGCGCTTCTTCGTTTACCATGGTCATACCTAAATTCTGATTATTATATATATATATATATATATATATATATATATATATATATATATATATATATATATATATATATATATATACACACATTTATATATATAACTATAGTTATTATATATATATATATATATATATATATATATATATATATATATATATATATATATATATATATATATATATATATATATATATATAACTATATATACATTTATATATATTATTATTATTATTATTAAATTGTTTATTGACTAACAAAACATTATATGTTTATCGGCGTCATATATAATAAAATAAAAATAAACAAAAAATAATAGTAAAGAACGAAAACTAGAACAATACATAATAACGAGAACAATGATATTATATGGAATTACAAATAAAGAAAATATTTATATAATTTACGTTTAAAATAATGACTCAGATTTAGTTATGCGTATATCAGTTGGTAATAAGTTCCAATATTTTGGTGCTGCAACAGCAAATGCTGCTTCAGAAAATCTCGTAGAAGTAATTGGTTGGTGTAGAACCATTTTGGATCCAGAGCGGAGAGGTCGGGAGTCGGAACGAAATGATATTAACGTAGCGAGATATTCGGGAATAGATCGGTAAATGGCTCTTTGCGTTATGCACAGGAGACGAAACTTGCATTGAGAATGAAACGGAAGCCAACCAAGAGAAATCATCAGAGATGTAATCGAAACATCCATACGACGTTTGAGCTTGTACAGTATTCTAACCGCACGACGTTGAATATTTTCAAAGCTGTGCATTAAATAAAGTGGGAGAGTAGTATATAATGAGCAACAATAACGAAGTCTACTGAATAGGAGTCGAGTAAACAAGGGAGTCGAGTAAACACTTCGTTAAGTTATAAGTAAGTTTATTACGTGTCTTTCTAATATTGTAAAGATAATAGTTAGCTATACGAATTACATTTGTTATTTGCAACGATACATTGAACTTGTTATCAAAGGTAATACCTAGTGTAGTCACTGATTCGGAAATAGGAAGGGAGCGTAAAAAAGGATGGGATATAGTTAAAGGGGAAGAGGATCTAGATAAAATAATGGTATTAGTTTTAGCCATATTTAATGATAATGAGTTAGTGGAGAACCATGTAATTAATTCAGTAATGCAGTTATAAATAGTTAATTGAATAGATTCAGTGTTACATGATGGTGGGAAGGACGTATAAATTTGCAAATCATCTGCATAAAGATGATAATGTAGATGAGGATATTTAAGAAATATTGATCTAATAGGTAATATATAGATTATGAATAAAATGGGCCCGAGTACGGAGCCTTGCGGAACACCGTATGAGTTAGTAAATGGTTGTGATAAAGAAGAATTAATTTTAACAGAAGAAGTTCTATTTGAGACAAAGGACATGAACCAGTTGAGTACTTGACCATTAATTCCTATCTCACGCAGGCGATACGAAAGAATAATAAGATTAAGAGAGTCAAAAGCGCACGATAAATCTAGTAGAATAAGATAACATGGGCATTTGGTGTCAAGAGATAAAAGAATATCACTGAAAATAAGGTTGAGGGCAGTTTCTGTGCTGCGGTGTGGGAGATAAGCACTTTGAAAACAATCAGCAATATTGTTTGTAGTTATATAATGTATTAACTGGGTTGAAACAACTCGTTCTAAAGTCTTTGATATTGACGAGAGTTGGGATATTGGTCTGTAGTTAGTCAAGTTTGAGTGATCTAAAGTCGGGTTTTTAAGTAGTGGGGTAATATACGAGTGTTTCATCGATTGTGGAACAGTAGAAGTAATAAGAGATACATTGATAATATTAGTAATCAAACCAATTATATAGGGAGAAATGGAACGAAGTAAGACCAGTGGAACAGGATCTAAAGGGGAGTGAGATTTGAGGGAAGTCACTAATGAAAGAACAAATGCCTGAGATGGAAGGGTAAAACAAGACCAATGATTTGAAGAGGTAATGAAAGTAACATCAAATAGTGCGACATCAAATATTGGGAGAGAATCGATAACACTAGATATCTTTCGTTGAAAGAAATTGGAAAAAGCAGTGCACAGATAGGAGTCAGAATGGTCAGGAAGACGTCTATTCTGATCTCGACCGATTAATTTAAATGAAAGTTGAAATGCTTGTTTGGAAGACATACCAAAGTTATTTAACTTATCAGTAAAGTAGGAGGATTTTAATGTGATAAGTTTAGTCCTATAGAGTGAACGGCATACTTTGAAAGATTTAAGATCATATTCAAGGTTAGATACTTGATATCTATTTTGGAGTTTTCTAAGTGTTCGACGTAGGTTTACTAGTTCATTGTTAAACCAAGGTGATTTGGAAAATGATCGATTAATGGATTTAATGACAGGAGCAAATATTTCAAGAGAATTTGAGATAGCAGCATTAAAATTGTCGTAAAGAGAGTCAACTACGAGCAACGACTGAGGATTATCAAGTCGTGAAAATCTAGAATTTACAAATGAAGGAATGTTAATAGCAGATATCTTCCTAAAAGAACGCTCTGGTCGGGGAGAGGTAGATGGTGGTAATATCAACTCAAACGTAACTACAAAGTGATCAGAAATTAGAAAACTTTGAGAAGGAGATGAAACAATGTCAGATGAAGATGGTGATATAACTAGATCAATGCAATTACCATTCGTATTAGTGGGAAAAAGTATATGTTGCGTGAGAGAGAACTCATTGATCAAACTTTTTAAAGATGATGCAGCAGGATAAGATCTATTATATTGTATGTTAAAATCGCCAATAATTATAGTGTTATCTGAAGAGATCGATTCAAAAATAGATGTTAGATCAACTAAAAATTCAGTGATACTAGAAGAAGGAGGACGGTAAATTAGAAAAAAATATATTGTACATGTAAGAAGATGGAAACTTAAGATTGCAGATCATCATTTCACACGATGAGAAAGACGGAATGGTAGTGGAGACAAGTTTCAATTTAGATGAGTAAATTAATGCAAGACCACCACCACGACAAGGAATAGATCTATTATTAATAGTTATATTATACCCTTGAGGTATTAGTTGTGATGATAGAGCAGTGTCTTTATCAGTCAGCCAGGTTTCTGTAATTGCCGTTATAAGACATTTTGAATCAATAATAGATTGAGCTATGATATCAACTTTATTACGAACAGATTTCGAATTAATTAATTGAAATAAATACTTATAATCATTATGATGACAAAGTCAATCAGAGGGAGAAGAGCCTTTTTTGGATTTCAGATAATGTTCATATGAATTTGACCATTGAAGGAATTCATTTTCATCAGGGATATATGGATTTGATTTCCAATCGATACCATATGTTTCCGAGTTACTTGTATTAATAAAATTACGAAATTGATAAGAAAGACTGCGCCTATTAAGTACACACTTAAATTTCGTCAGAGAAGATTTAGAAGCGTGGAAGTAAATACGTCCAATTTTCATTATATCACTGGCAATGAAAGGACGAATGAATAAACAAAATATATATATATATATATATTATAGATTATGCAGTAATATATATGACTGAATATATATATATATATATATATAAATAACATATACTATTATAAAGTACACTATTATATAAATATATATAGTTATTTATATATATATATATATATATATATATATATATATATATATATATATTTGTCTAAAGTGATGCCCTTAATTAATAAATATGATATATACTAACTAGATAAATGTATAAAGTGATGTCCTTAATTAATACATGTTATATATACTTATTTATATCATGAATACAATATTATATATATATAACTATATATACATTTATATATATATATATATATATATATATATATATATTATAGATTATGCAGTAATATATATGACTGAATATATATATATATATATATATATATATATATATATATATATATATTATATATATATATAAATAACATATACTATTATAAAGTACACTATAGTGTATAAATTATATAAATATATTATATAAATATATATATATATATATATATATATATATATATATATATATAAATAAATAACTATATATATAAATGTGTGTATATATATATATATATATATAAATTATGCAAAAATTTTCCTTTGGAAAATATTTGTATTATGTGTGCCTAACGCCGTTCGATATAGAGGCACACATTATAACATATAGTTCAGTACAAAGTTTTTATTTTATATTTACTATTCTAAATACTATTCTATTAATAATCAATAATACAATTAAAATCGCCATATAATTCAATATATTATTATGCAATACATTTTGAATTATTTGATTTCTATAGAAATCGATATTTTTTTTATAAATATATTTTACATGTATCCTATATTTTAACATTATATTGATATACATATGAAATATATTAATATATTTATTATAAATATAACTTTATTAATATAACATGTGCACCTAGTGCACCTAATACTATATAGGATCTAAAACAGTTCCTAGATAGTATTAGGTGTATAAGTATTCGGTAGAAATAGAAGTATTATATATACTCACTCTATTAACTATACCCTCACAGTATATTGATAATAATACATATTAGTAATCGATAATAAGATCATTTAATAATTATATTTCCGTATTAAATATATAAAAAATATATTAATTATCATATTTTGTGTTCAAAAATGAATTAAAATTAAAATAAATTAATGATATACATTCATTAATAATGAATACAATAAATATATTTAATTTTAAGATTTGTAGTTACTTGTATATATTTTAGGTTTAGATTAAATAATTTTTTTTTAATAATACCAAAATACTACATAAATATGTTACTCTCATATTTTAAATATATAAACTACAAACAATATACATTCAATTCAAGTACTACTACTATAGTATACTACTACTACTACTACTACTACTACTACTACTACTACTACTACTACTACTACTACTACTACTACTACTACTACTACTACTACTACTACTACTACTACTACTACTACTACTACTACTACTACTACTACTACTACTACTACTACTACTACTACTACTACTACTACTACTACTACTACTACTACTACTACTACTACTACTACTACTACTACTACTACTACTACTACTACTACTACTACTACTACTACTACTACTACTACTACTACTACTACTACTACTACTACTACTACTACTACTACTACTACTACTACTACTACTACTACTACTACTACTACTACTACTACTACTACTACTACTACTACTACTACTACTACTACTACTACTACTACTACTACTACTACTACTACTACTACTACTACTACTACTACTACTACTACTACTACTACTACTACTACTACTACTACTACTACTACTACTACTACTACTACTACTACTACTACTACTACTACTACTACTACTACTACTACTACTACTACTACTACTACTACTACTACTACTACTACTACTACTACTACTACTACTACTACTACTACTACTACTACTACTACTACTACTACTACTACTACTACTACTACTACTACTACTACTACTACTACTACTACTACTACTACTACTACTACTACTACTACTACTACTACTACTACTACTACTACTACTACTACTACTACTACTACTACTACTACTACTACTACTACTACTACTACTACTACTACTACTACTACTACTACTACTACTACTACTACTACTACTACTACTACTACTACTACTACTACTACTACTACTACTACTACTTCTACTACTACTACTAATACTTATTTAAATTAAATTATGTAATCTATTATTTATTTTATTCCTATATATATATAGAAATAATGTATATATTATCTACCCGTTTATTTACTAGATACGTATGTTACATTAGTAGGTTGCCGTAGTTCACTATGGTGTAGGAAACATTAGTTTAAATCACTGAAATAAATTAAAGTATGCGTGATAAGTATTCTTATATCGTGAAAATTGTATCATCAATATAACAATTCATTTGATTGGTTGAATAATGATAACTAGTTTCGCCATCTATTGGATGTTTTACCCGGCCTGTATTAAAACCACATGGCCCGTATTACAAACATTGTTTGCAATACAGGCCGGGTACATTTTCGACGATACATAACATTTTTACAAAAATTAAAATTGTAATGTTATTTATAATATCTAAATCGTGATTAAATTTCATTAATTTTTCATCATAAATAAAAAAGTTATTTGATAACAAAAAAGTGGCCCGTATTAGACATAATTCCCCTATATATATATATATATATATATATATATTGTATATACAGTATTGGTATTCACTTAATATCAATTGTATGAAATAATAACTATATCAATCAGTTTACAATATTATTCACTATAAATATATGTTTCATATACACTCATATATATGTCTTTAGATTTATTAGCTTATATATAATCACATATTTCTATATAAAATTCTATAGCATTACTTAAGCCTAAAATAGATGTAGTTATAAATTAAATAATTGATGACAGACGATTAAGATTAAATATATAATATTACGTCATAACTTATTGTATTATAATTGTATTATTACACCATTCCATCGCGTGTACATTAGAAGTCAATATATAATAGAAATCTGTCATAATATCTCCAGCTGTGATATGCCTAATAACGTATCAGCAACTTTGTATAAATAGATAGTTATCTGACAGTAGTATACTTTGATGTTTAATAATGGAACAGTTCTGGAAACTTCTCTTAAAGTTTATTGTTCTGTGAAAATAAGTGTAATGCATCCACAATATAGCATTTGATGTTTTCGGCAAATACAAGGTATATATAATAATTATATATATATATATAATATTTATTAAATTAAAATACTGATTTTACATAATAGTAATTTTAATTTGATGACAATTATTTAATTTTATGAAGCACATAATATTTGTTATTTTATATGATTTGAAACTAAAAAATAAAATAATATATTTTGTTATTTTTTAGTTTTATAGAATAACTATATAAATGTTCACTATCTAATGAAAGTACTTATTAGGTTGATATTAAAGTGTCTATAACTATAGTAGATAAACAATATAATTATCTTATATATCTGATATAATATAATATTATATGTTATAGTTAAATATATTATATGATATATAGTTAAATTATTATTAAAACATGTACCTCAAATAATAGAATTATCTTATATATCTGATATAATATAATATTATATGTTATAGTTAAATATATTATATGATATATAGGTAAATTATTATTAAAACATGTACCTCAAATAATAGAATTGACAAGCTGAGGTTAATGATATGTCCGCGGAGAAATAAGAATCAAGAATTGGTCTTTATAAATAAAATGTAATACTTTTAATTGATTATTTAACTTTTATTTTATTTTATATATACAGAATATATAAAATATTCATATATATATAGTCTTAAAAATAATTATATATAATTTATATATAATTATATATATATATGATATTTTATTTAAATATTATATTTAATTTAATTTTTTTAATTTTGCCTCCATCACAATAATATACTCATTGTTATTCATAATATTATAGTTATTAATGGTACTGCCCTAAAATGATTGGAATCATAGATCTTAAATAGGACATATATAGTTATAATATATTAATTGTTATCCGAAAACATTATTCTAATATATAGTCCCACAGTGGCTCATTTTATCCTTTATCACTTTTATTTTCTATATACATACTACCTATTTATGATATCTTTCTAATTATCAACTGTCATGTGTATGCGGATGATATTCAACTATATACTTTCATTCCCACCTCTTGTACTGATAATTCTTAATGTATTATATGTGCCTCATCAATTATACTATGTCTTCTATCAAAAACATCTAATATAGTTCTTCCATTGTTTTATATCCTTATAACCATGATAATCATAGTATACTACACTCATCTATTATAAACACTGAGAGCTTCTTAAACTATTACCTTTCCTTTTCTTTGCATACCTTGAAGGTTTCTAAAACTGCTATCTACTATCTTTTTATAATTCACTTTGTTCAAAATATTATCAGCCAATTGCCGTTAAAAATCACTTGTACTTTATCGTTATGATTATTATACTTCTCTTTTGTATCACTTCCTGCTTCATCTTTTACCCCTTAGATAGAATTATCTGATATTTAGCAAGTCAATATTCCTCCTACGACTTCACAACCACTAAAATACTAATTCATTCAAAATACTTCCCAACTAGTTCCCTTATAAAAATACCCTACTCAGACTTTTCTCATCAACTCATATATCTTCCTTCCTCCAAATCCTCCTATAATTCTAACTATTACTATACTTCCCTTCTTATTTCCTCAGTTCAATCTCTGTAATTTCTCTTATTTGTACTAATCCATCGTCCCTATAGAACAATCGTTATGGAAGTATCTCCCTATATCCATCCGGTCTATCCATTACTATATTACCCATCATAATGCCTACATCTCCTTTATTTACTTTTCTTTTATTGTCAAATAATTTTGTTATTTATGACTTTTTATTTAGTTTTCATTTGTGAGCACTTTCAGCACTAGAGTGTATATACAATTGTTATGTGCATAATATATTAATTTATGTTTTATATTATTTATATATTGTATTATTAATTGTTTATTATATTCATTTTGATCATGTAATTATTGGGTACAGTTAAATCGCTATTAAAAATTTACTTATATTACATAATAGGTGTAAATATTTTATATTTGTGATATGTAAATAGTAAAACCTCAATATCTATTCACATTCTAATTATTTCATTAACTATTCAATAATTAATTAGGTTACTAGTGAAGATAACTCATTCAATCTGATATTATATATGTATATAAGAATATTTAAATGTTATCAATATGTACATAATTATTATTTAATTACTAATACAGACCAAATATGTAACAATATTACGATTATGGGAAGTATTGTTTCTGGTATCTGTCTAAAGAAATATACAAGTGCAGTATCCATGATCAAATATCAGTTTATATCAAAACTTATAATACGTTAGTAAAGACATAATATTTTTGTATAAAGAATTTAACTAATATTTTATTATCATATTTTTAATAAAATAGAATTGAAATATTATTAACTTATCTTAGGGTGCATTTTTTGTAATGTACCACATTACCAAGTTAGCAAGCGTTTTTCGTAACGCACCAACATCAAATCTGTAGGCTTATACATGTAAATGCAGATGGTACTATGGTACATTGGTATATTACTAAAAACGCATGGTCCCAATGTACCATAGTACCATCGTCCCATCTGCATTTACATGTATAAGCCTACAGATTTGATGCTGGTACGTTTTTTGTAACACACCAACGTACCATAGTACCAACATCCCATCTGAATTTACATGTATAAGAATACATGAATAAACCCTCTCTATATCGATGGATGGTACATTGGTACTGTGGTACTATGATATGTTGGGATGGGACGTTGAAAAGTTAGTACTAACATACCATCTGAGTTTACATGTAGAAGCATACAGATGGGACTGTGGTACTGAAGTACATTACAAAATATACACCCTTAGTTACATAAATATTGATAGAATGTATTATTACTTATTAAAGTTATTAATAGATTTAATACTATAAATTATTGGCCAACATTTACCATAATATATTTAATAATGTATATATTATATTTATAACTATATTATAGAATCTGTAATGATATCACATCCTGGAGCAAAGAGGTAGAAATCATTAAGAGTATAGACAATTATATAAGAAATTAAAAATGGAAATATATTAAGGTTTGTATTATTTAATTGATATAACTAACATTGATTATACTAAATCTTATAATTTATTAGGAACCCAATATGCATACTGAACCTAAAGAACTATCAGATCTAATAGAATCTGATTCATGACAATAATTCATTGTACACGTAACTAGTAGTTGTGATGTATTTAATTATTATAATGTAAAAAGCATTTCTGATTATTGTTATTTATTAGTATTATGATTACTGTATATATATCATACCTTAATAAAATTATAAATTTAAATAATTCTTTATTATTATTTACTGTCTATTTAAGTCTATTATTATAATTTATTTTATATTATATTAGATTATAATAGTTGTATGAGGTAAACTATAAATTAACCCAATGTATAACATGATAGCCATGAAATCTACATGAGTAAAAAAATACATATTTATGTTACATTTTTGTTGTTCAATTACATAATATATATATTTAAATTAAGTTCATAAAATAATTGTATATGTTAACTAATTTTATAAATAGTATCTATATTAAAATTAAAATTATAATAGAATTATAAGATAATAAATAAATTAATTATAATTATTATGACATACAAGTATATGATTTATACTAATTTAGTAATTAGAAAATGATAAGTGTAGGTATTACAAATATGAGTGTATTACAAATTAATTATTAATATTTAAAATCAAATTATATGTAAAATTAAGTAGAATTCTGGCCAATTAATTAAAAAAAGAATCACTATGTCAGAATTAAATCATGGCCAATTGATTCAATAATGAATCAATAGTTCAGCTTTAGACCCTGGTTCTATTTATAGCCAACAGTAAATAGTTAAACGCTTACCACTTGATTCAATATGGAGTCGAGTGGTTATGATTGAACGCTTGACTTTTAATCACTTGATTTACTGGGTACACTTATCATTTTCTAATTACTAAATTAGTATAAATCATATACTTTTATGTAATAATAATTATAATTTATTTATTATCTTATAATTCTATTATAATTTTAATTTTAATATAGATACTATTTATAAAATTAGTTAACATATAAACATATTTTATGTACTTAATTTAAATATATATTATGTAATTGAACAACAAAAATGTAACATAAATATGTATTTTTTTACTCATGTAGATTTCATGGCTATCATGTTATACATTGGGTTAATTTATAGTTTACCTCATACAACTATTATAATCTAATATAATATAAAATAAATTATAATAATAGACTAAAACTGACAGTAAATAATAATAATAAAGAATTATTTAAATTTATAATTTTATTAATGTATGATATATATACAGTATGTATGTATAAATAATAATAATAAATAACAATAATCAGAAATGCTTTTTACATTATAATAATTAAATACATCACAACTACTAGTTAAGTATACAATGAATTATTGTCATGAATCAGATTCTATTAGATCTGATAGTGCTTTAGGTTTAGTATGCATATTGGGTTCCTAATAAATTATAAGATTTAGTATAATCAATGTTAGTTATATCAATTAAATTATACAAACCTTAATATATTTCCATTTTTAATTTCTTATATAATTTTCTATACTCTTAATGATTTCTACCTCTTTGCTCCAGGATGTGATATCATTACAGATTCTATAATGTAGTTATAAATATAATATACATTATTAAATATATTATGGTAAATGTTGGCCAATAATTTATAGAATTTAATCTATTAATAACTTTAATAAGTAATAATACATTGAAAGTATATAAATGTTGATAGAATGTATACATTCTAATAAAATGTAATATATTACATTATATCAACATTTATATAACTAAGGGTGTATATTTTGTAATGTACCTCAGTACCACAGTCCCATCTGTATGCTTATACATGTAAACTTAGATGGTACGTTAGTACTAACTTTTCAACGTCCCATCCCAACATATCATAGTACCACAATACCAATGTACCATCCATCGATATAGATAGGGTTTATTCATGTATTCTTATACATGTAAATTCAGATGGGATGTTGGTACTATGGTACGTTGGTGTGTTACAAAAAACGCACCAACATCAAATCTGTAGGCTTATACATGTAAATGCAGATGGGACGATGGTACTATGGTACATTGGGACCATGCGTTTTTAGTAATATACCAATGTACCATAGTACCATCTGCATTTACATGTATAAGCCTACAGATGTGATGTTGGTGCGTTACGAAAAACAAGCACCCTAAGATAATTTAATAATATTTCAATTTTATTTTATTAAAAATATGATAATAAAATATTAGTTAAATTCTTTATACAAAAATATTATGTCTTTACTAACGTATTATAAGTTTTAATATATACTGATATTTGATCATGAATATTGCACTTGTATGTTTCTTTAGACAGCTACCAGAAACAATACTTCCCATAATCGTAATCGTGTTACATATTTGGTCTGTATTAGTAATTAAATAATAATTATTTACATATTGATAAAATTTAAATATTCTTATATACATATATCATATCAGATTGAATGATTTATCTTCACTAGTAACCTAATTAATTATTGAATAGTTAATGAAATAATTAGAATGTGAATAGATATTGAGGTTTTACTATTTACATATCACAAATATAAAATATTGACACCTATTATGTAATATTAGTAAACTTTTAATAGTGATTTAATTGTACCCAATAATTACATGATCAAAATGAATATAATAAACAATTAATCTTAATAATACAATATATAAATAATATAAAACATTAATTAATTTAGTATTCACATAACAATTGTATATACACTCCAGTGCTGAAAGTGCTCACAAATGAAAACTAAATAAAAAGTCATAAATAACAAAATTATTTGACAATAAAAGAAAATTAAATAAAGGAGATGTAGGCATTATGATGGGTAATATAGTAATGGATAGACCGGATGGATATAGGGAGATACTTCCATAACGATTGTTCTATAGGGACGATGGATTATTACAAATAAGAGAAATTACAGAGATAGAACTGAGGAAATAAGAAGATAAGTATAGTAATAGTTAGAATTATAGGAGGATTTGGAGGAATGAAGATATATGAGTTGATGAGAAAAGTCTGAGTAGGGTATTTTTATAAGGGATCTAGTTGGGGAGTATTTGGAATGAATTAGTATTTTAGTGGTTGTGAAGTCGTAGGAGGAATATTGACTTGCTAAATATCAGATAATTCTATCTAAGGGGTAAAAGATGAAGCAGGAAGTGATACAAAAGAGAAGTATAATAATCATAACGATAAAGTACAAGTGATTTTTAACGGCAATTGGCTGATAATATTTTGAATAAAGTGAATTATAAAAATATGGTAGATAGCAGTTTTAGAAACCTTCAAGGTATGCAAAGAAAAGTAAAGGTAATAGTGTAAGAAGCTATCAATGTTTATAATAAATGAGTGTAGTATACGATGATTATCATGGTTATAAGGATATAAAACAATGGAAGAACTATATTAGATGTTTTTGATAGAAAACATAGTATAATTGATGAGGCTCATATAATACATTAAGAATTATCAGTACAAGAGGTGGGAATGAAAGTATATAGTTGAATATCATCCGCATACATATGACAGTGGATAATTAGCAAGATATCATAAATAGGTAGTATGTATATAGAAAATAAAAGGGATAAAGGATAAAAGGAGCCACTGTGGGACCATATATTAGAGTAATGTTTTCGGATAACAATTAATATATTATAACTATAGATGTCCTAATTAAGATATATGATTCCAATCATTTTAGGGCAGTACCATTAATAACTATAATATTAGGAATAAAAATATGTATATTATTGTGATGGAGGCATGTGACAAATGTAAAAATCAAGTTGACAACACATAGATGTAATCACAGTATAATAAGTTGTATTAAGATTTTGTAATAGGTAGGTAGAATGACCAGTAGAGTGACCTCTTCTAAATGTACTATGAAGAATACTCTGGTAGAACTAGATAAACTTTGTGATAATAACCGATGAGATGTCAATTGGTACGCTGAGACACAAATCCACCACCATCCTTGTCATCTTGTATCGATACATCTTTGGATAATGAAGTCACTTTAGTTATGTTGAGCTTACAATCTCCTTATTCTTAAACTTTTCTTCTAACAGTTCATTGCACGATTGCTTCTTAGATTGATGTATATGCTCTCATATCTGGTTATTTGTAATAGAAATATTAATATTATTATAACCAAAATGATATTCATTCAAATTTTACATCCAGATTCAAAATGTTCAATTGTCCAGTACTAGTTAATGGAAATGTAAATAGGGTATTGAATTATGGTAATTATTTTCAACCAATAGGATATTTAGAAACGTCAACACTGTATAAATGGTTTACTTTAAATTTAATAATGGATATATCATTAATTAAGACAATCTTATGATTGTTAATCTTAAAGTAACAAGTAAAGTATTATAGCTTCTATATAATTATTATCCATGATACACTATAGATCAACTAATTTTAAATAATTATATAATTGAATTTTTAATAATTAATTACGTGATGTAATTGCTATTTGAAAACATAAATAATATTTACCCAGCAACAAGCGGTACATGATGCTCGCGGTGTGGATACTCTAAATAATGTGTATCGAGCAACAAGTACGGCAATAGGCATAGCACTGTACTTATTGATCGCGGTATGGACAAACTTTAGAAAGAGAATATATCAGAAATCATGAAATTAATCAATACGAAACAGATAGTCAGTAGTAGTTGTAATATAATTGTCCAATCTACTAAATATCATGCACTTGAAATAATCACTAAATAAATTAAAATAAATAATTTTAGAACATACCAATTAATGTATCCCATGATTCATCATCAGCCGGTTCTTGTAGTGAAGGGTAATGAATTCTATGATTGAAGTCATAACCAAATACATTCTTGCCTATAATTTTTTATATTTTTATTATCTTTAAAGTATAGTAAATGTATATTAAATTATACTATATTATTATAGGGTATAACATGTAAATATAATACATATAATTATAATGAACATTCATGTAATCTTAAACTTAATTCATCAATAGAATAGTAATATTTTGTATATATAATTATCGCGCTTAATTGGCATGCCTTCGGAATTATTTATTTAAAAAAAATGTATTTTATTAAAATACAATTAATATATAATCCATTATTTAAAAAATTATATATAATGTTGTATACAAAAGTAATTGTAAGTACTTAAATAAGCATAAAATAAGCAATATAAGCCAGTACAAATAGTATGAAATATTTGATTATTGCAATAATGTTGTTGACGACAACTTGTCAATTAATATCTTAATATTGATTTATATTAATACGATATT
Organism: Osedax fenrisi; assembly: GCA_964019155.1. NCBI lineage: Eukaryota > Metazoa > Annelida > Polychaeta > Sabellida > Siboglinidae > Osedax > Osedax fenrisi. The sequence continues at coordinate 45,881,702 of OZ025239.1, forward strand.
AAAAATTTTAAAAGCATAACAAACATAATATATGTATTGTTAATATAATATATTTTTTATACAAAATATTTACTTATTTTAGCACATGTATTACGACCAATGAGAAGAAAGCATTATAGTTATACGATAATATATTTTATATATTATATAACAATATAATATTTCACTATATATTATATTTGATATCATTTCATTACATTTATTATAATGTTTATTTTGTATATTTTTTAGGATTACTTTGTATAATATTGTTATTTCATTATGTATTGTCATCGATGTAACCAAATGGGATAATGAATTGAATGTAGATTTTGAATATGCGATAGAGGCGCTGCAGTTGAAATTTACTATTAGATATCTACTAAATTCGTCTACTAAACTTTATTATTTATATACATATATATATATATTAATATTTACGATCAATTTTAATGTACTATCTATATTAAAAATAAAAGTTACATATATATATATATATATATATATATATATATATATATATATAATACTAAATATCAACATTCCCATAATTTTTATATTTAAATGTATTTAATTGAAGATATCATATTATTTGACTTATATAACCTACATCCAATGATATATATACCTTTATAATATTTAACATATATAATATGACTAATATCCAATCAAAATTACTGTTGCTATTTGTTAATTTATCGATAGAAGTGACATTCGTGTATCTATCTATTACATGCATTGCGTACGTCAATTGATTATCCATTTTCTTATATCAATGGTACATATTATAGATGATAAATATTGATAATATATGATATTATTCTTATTATATACATATTAGTATACATAAATATATAAATAAAACTTATATATCAAGTAAAAACGTGTTTTGTATGTTTATATTTTTATATAAGTTGCTAAGAGAGATGCTACACATATGCTCCTCTATTTCATCCATCGTACTATAGTAGTACTTATAAGTAGACATATTCCGTTTATCTGTATTTGAAAACAAGTCCCATATTACTTTTCTGTATTATCTATTCCTTCTATTTTCATAATATCTTTTCTTATCTGTAAGTCTTCTTATTTTTCTGACCCAATTAACATAGCAGCCTTTAAACAATGAAATTCTACTCAATCACCCTCTATTATTGATATTACCCTTATTCTTAATACCTTATTCTTAGTTTTTCCCTAAACGGTGGTATGTGTCCAACTTCTTTCAAGCATTATATCATTACCACACTATTCGAGAAACCCTTACCTGATCCCGATATAAGTATCGCCCCATTTCTCAACTTAGGTTTCTCAGCAAAATCCTGGAATGCATCGTTGCTATACAATTAAATATATTTATGACTGACAGCAAGTTATATGATATATTTCAAAGTGTATTTAGATGAGGGAACTCCACTAAAACTGCACAACAACAAATACTAAATAAAATATATTCCTGTTAACGTGTCCTATTATATCTTTCATGTGCTTTCGATTGACTGAGCCCTTTCATTATTATCTCAATATTATAAATGATTGGTCTACGTGGAACCATCCACGCATGGTTTTCTTTATATATTTTAAATCGATCATCATCCGTAATCATTTTTAATTTCTCTGCCAAAGATCGTCCCCTTAGGTATGGTATTCCTCAAGGTCACCTATTCTCGGCCCTTTTATCTTTTAAATATAAATCAACCCAATACATGATAATATCAATTAATTTCCATATTTCCATCATCACACATACGCTGATAATACTTAACGATATTCCTTCTTATCCCACTCATTCAATCAGATAACTCTCAATTGTGCAAGTGTGCTACATCTAGTGGATCATCGCTTCGTTCGAATATCCTTCTTATAAACTCTGTTATCCTCAATATCCAATTAAACTATAAGTATCCCCTTCTATTGACATTAGCGGTGATCCTATCACTCCATCATTATATGTCCTAAATATTGATGTAACTTGGGATTCTGACTTACCCCGTAATTCCCACATATATAATATATCTAAATCAACTTACTATAAAATCTTCAACATTCGTTGCATAAGGAAGAACCTAGCTATCCCTCTTACTATTATCCTCATAACTGTTCTCGTACATTCTCATATCAACTAGGTCTTACCTACTGATAATAATGATAATAAGGAGCACCTCCTTATTCTATTACATTCCACACATTCATTATTATAAATATATTAGAATATAAATATAGTGTATAACAATATATATATATAGAATTGATCGTCATGTATATAATCACATAATTCGTGAATCTATATGCACCATTTTCTCCATTAATCGCTTTTGTCATTCAACTGGTGACTCATACCAATATATATATATATATATATATATATATATATATATATAACTGGTACCCTCTAAGAAAATGCCCATCCATTCATTCACACCCTTCCTTTTTATGCACCTCAAGGCATACATATTATCAATGTGATAGGAATATTTTCTTACCAAATCGGTATCAATCTATTTTATACATTTTTTTATATATTTATTTATTTATCCTATTTATAAATTGTTAATCTCGTTCATTATATTGTATTGTTATGTGTACCTAGGATGGGTGGCCACACCTATGATAAGTGCCAATACACCCTATTATTATCATCATAATCATATAAATAACAGTATATAGGTTATCAGTAAAAATGAGTGTAACTTATATTGTTAGGTTAAGTAGATATATAGTCACTAGATAGCCATATAGTTCATAGGTAGACTTATTATTCATACTTTGACCCATTTGTTTCTAGATATATATATATATATATATGTCCTAGGTCGACACATAGTTCCTAGTAAGTCCCATATATCTCTAGTTAGACATATAGGTCATAGTTAAACCCATGGGTCCCTCGGTATACATATGGGTCCTAGTTATAAATATATGTATCTAGGTAGATATATCTAATTATATATGTATACATAGGTTCCATGGTATACCATATAGACATATAGTTCCCTGTATAGATATATAGGTCATAGTAAAACATATATGTCCCTAAGTAGACATATATATATATATATATATATATATATATATATATATATATATATATCCTAGTTAGACCAATATATCTATAGGTATACATATAGGTCATCATTTAACACATAGGACCTATGTCATAGGTCCCTAGGTAGATATATAAGACATAGGTAGACATATATGAAATAGTTAGACCTATCGATTCCTATAGGAGTACCTATAGGTATACATATAGGTCATCGATAGACATATAGGTCCCTAGGTAGACATATGTTTCCCTAGGTAGATATATGTGTACCTAGGTAGACATATATTCTATATAGACATATATCCTATATAGACATATATCCTATATAGACATATATGTACTATATAGACATATAGGTCATAGTTAGAACCACAGGTCTCAAGGTAGACATATAGGAAATAGTTATATATATATATATATATATATATATATATATTGGTCCCTAGGTAAACATATAGGTCATAGTTAGACCCACGTGTCTCTAGGAAGAAATATAATCCTAGTTAGATAAATGGGTCCCTATATCTACATATAGGTATCTAAGTAGATATATAAATCCTATGGAAGACATATATGTCCTAGTTAGACCCATATGTCTCTAGGTAGACATATAGGTCCTAGTTAGATAAATATAGATATATACATATAGGTATCTAAGTAGATATATAGGTCCCAGGTAGACATATAGGTCCTAGTAAGACCCTTATGTATTTAGGTAGACATATAGGTCATAGTTAGACCCATAAGTCCATAAGTAGATATATAGGTCATAGGTAGACATATACGTCCTTATATAGACATATAGGTCATAGTTATATATATATATATATATATATATATATATATATATAGGTTCCTATGTAGACATATATGTCCTAGTTAGACCAATAGGTCCCTGGGTATATATATATAGTTATCTAAGTAGACATATATGTCTCATGGAAGACACATATTTCATAGGAAGAAATATTGGTCCTAGGTAGACCCATAGGTCCCTAGGTAGATATATAGGTTCATAGGTACACATATTAGATATACTTATACCTATAGGTCACTAGGTAGATATATAGGTCATAGGTAGACATATTTAGGTCTTAGTTAGACCCACATGTATCCAGGTAGACATATAGGCCTATATAGACCGGTCCTAGGTAGACATATGTATACTAGGTATTACTATATGTATATAGGTACACATATATATATATATACATATATATATATATATATATATGACCTATATATGACCTATATATAAGACCTATAGGTCAATAGGTAGAAATATAAGTATAATTATATATTTTAATTGTACGAAATATATATTACTATTTTCCTATATTTTTACTTGGTTATGCATCATTCTATTTGTATAAATAGTTTCATTTTATAGTCATATTTATTATATCTATGTATTTTTGTTCTTGTTCATTATCTTGTAGTATTATATTCAGCAACAAATTCCATAAAGAAGTTGATGGAACTTACTAAACCAACCAGGTAACAGGTAACAATTAACATATGAAGGATGGTAACACATATGATAAGTGCCAATAAAGCCTATTATCATCATCTATAAATGTATAACAAAAAGTATAACAATTCCTATTTAATATATTAAATAATTTAATTCATAATGATATTTATCATTATTAGTATTATTACAAAACTAACATAAATATTAGTTATACGTTGACGCTATATTACGTCAAATTGGCGTCAATAGTTAAGCTGTCAACGCTGACCTGATGGTTAGAATTTGACGCCAACATTATTACACTCGATTTTGTTGAACATATTAAATATATAAACTTGTTAACAAATTAATATCACGTTATATTACATAATATAAAAATAAGTAAGTAGTGCTAACTAATTGAATTAATTTTCAATAAAAACAAAATATTATTTACATGGCGTCAAATTAGCGTCAATTGGTAAGCTGACAACGCTGACCTGATGGTAAGCTTTCAACGCTGACCTGATGGTTAGAATTTGACGCCAACATTATTACACTAGATTTTATTGAACATATTAAATATATAAACTTGTTAAATTATTTATATCACATTTTATTACATAATATACAAATATGTAAGTAGTGATAAATAATTTAATTTATTTACAATAAAAAAAAAATATTATTTAAATATTATTTACAATGCTCAAATTGGCGTCAACTGGTATTCATTTGACGCTAATTGGAGTCAATTAGTACCCTGTTGATTCCATATTGAATCAACTGGTAAGCGTTAAACGCTTGACTATTGATCGGTCTGTTTACTGGGATTAGGAGTTATATTTAGTGGAGGTGTAGTCAGTAGAGTTGTATAGGGGGTAGTAATACGGACACTCTCGGTATCTCAGAAACCACAAATCCTACACAAAATGTTAATGAATAAAATATTCATAATTATATAAATAGTCTAAATAAGTATTTTTTAATTTTTAATTATTTAAATAGTGCTGATATATCCAAGAAATTGATTTTTTTATTATATTTTTAAATTTATGAAAAAAATGTCAACTTAAACTTAAAACCTTATCAAGAATATGTATCAATATAAAACAAATGTATCGATATAAAACATAACAATATATTATTAAAAACTAAAGAATTCTAAACATTATATACATAATTGCTCTATTTTTTATAAAATATAATACAAGTATAACAATAATCATAATAAAATAATAAATTCTATCTCAGATCACTAATGCTGACGAGACTAAACATTCTATAGCGACAATAGACGTATTAGTATTAGCTTTAGTAAACCTTTTTCATGGCATATTAACAATACTACCAATATAATCGTTTTCTGTTATAGGGGAAAGTCCCCGATTACCGACCCCCTCCTAATACCGACCCCCTCTCATATCTCAGTAACTATAAGAGATATCAAAAAATAATATATACACGAACTGTTAGTAATTTAATGATACATATGAATAAGTATTATGTTTTAACAAATATTTAATCCTACAATTGTTATTTGATAAAATGTAATATTCTGTTTTTAATTTTTAAATATTTGAATAATAACTTTTTTTAAATCATTGTAAATACTTTATTAATTAAAAGAAAACTTAATACTGCACATAATATTGTAGATCAATAAAATGTTTATAATTATTATAAAAATAATTCAATTTGAATAACTATTAACCAAAATATCTTAATTATAGCAACCCATATGATTTTCCTAATAACGACCCCCTAAATTACCCTAATACCGACCCCCATGTGATTTATAATATACAATCAAAATAGATCAGTATTTTACTTTAAAATATGTCATAAGTTGTTTGTTTATCATTGATATAGATTAAGGATTCATGATTCCATTATATTATATACATACTGATTAAAGAACTAAATATTAAATAATAATATATACTATTTTAATATAATTACTATAAAGTTTAAATTTAAATTTAATATTACTATTAAAACATAAATTCAATAAAAAATAATTGCGTGCATGTTATAATTAATTATATTTATTAATATCTACTATGTTGATTGGATATTATAATACTAAAAGTATGTATACCACGATTATTTTAGGGGGTCGGTAATAGAAACAGGTATCCGATTACCGACCCCCCTGTTTATTCTTGTAAATATAATTATATCAAAAATTTAAAATAGCCACATTATTCATTACCATAATATTACCCTATTTACAAAATTTTATTTTATTTTAAATAAATATATTTAATATTGAATAAGTTATTACAAATAATCATTTAGGGGTCGGTAATCGGGGACTTTTCCCTATATAAGGTATAAATGGTATATATATATACATATATATATATATATATATATGGTATAGCATTAGTAATTACTGCCAACTACTATATACACTGTATATTATACAGGATACGTGGCCTATATATATATATATATATATATATATATATATATATATATATATATATATATATATTTAAAGCTGACGATACTAATTTAATTTGTATAGATAAATATGATAATACTATTAAATTAACTATGAATAATGAACTTAATAAATTAAATATAGTGTTATCAGAAAATAAACTGACTATTAACATACATAAATCATCTTATATTTTAATACATGATAAGTTTAATGATACAAAATACATAAATAATTTTGTTTTACATATAAATGATAATATAATTAATAGAGTACAGTATTATTTAAAATGTTTACGAATCACTATATATAGTGAAACCTAGATAGGTGAAACCTAGATAGATATATATTATAACGATTAAGCTTTCTTAAGTTATATCGATTATACATAATTTAAAATATTCGCTTACTATAAAATAATTAAAACTAATTTATAATACATTTTGTCTACCTCATATACTGTATACAGTATACCATATATGGTATACTAGCACGTCCGAAAACTTCAATAAAGAAGTTGATGGAAGTGCCTAAACCAATTAAGTAACAGGTAAGGTACTACATATATATAATCTAAATAGATTAATTATTATACCATATTATAAACATTATAAAGCCATCAGAGCTATTTTCAATATTTCAAATAGATGTAATACAGATAAATATTATAAAATACGGAATATCTTAAAATGTAATGATAATGTAAAATTAAATACACTAAAATTTGTGTTTAGGATTATTAATAATTTCACACCAATCCTTATCAATAATATGTTCTTTATTAAAAAATGTATATATAGTCAAAGGAAATTTTTAAATTTGTTATTCCTTCTTTCTATCTAAATATAACTTTTTTTTGCATAACTTACAATGTATTATACAAAGTATTAAAATGTATATATATAAACTACCATTGAGATATAATATTGATGTTATCTATAAAAGACAAAATATTTTAAAATTATGTGATATAGTTAATATAACATTATTAACAAATTCAATATTGCTTATACTGATAAAGCTAACACTAATCTCATACGTACATTAGTTAAAATTATGTATACACCTACAAGACCTAGATACGTATTTGTTATTCCTAAATGTAGATTAAATATTAGTATACATGCAGTACATTTTACTAGTATTAAACTATGGAATAAACTCAATACAAAGATGAAATTGATAACAAATATCAAGTTATTCATTAAAAAATTAAACATTTCTTATATTGATAATTATTAATTTTACTTTTATTAACAATATTCTACACATTTCATATTCTCCATGATTAATCCGGATGAAGAATACTGGTATACTACTTATACATATCTCAATGAATTATCAAAGCTGTAATGAGAACATATTTGTAATATGCTATTATTATTTTATTATTTTTATGATTATGATTATACACTCTGTTTAGTCAACTTCGCTAATATGCATCGTTCAAGTGTGTACTATGGTTATATGGGATGATACATATACATGTTTGAAACGCTAACAATAAAGAGTTTGCTACACTCAGGGTCTGGTCAACCCATATGGGGAATGGGCAACCCTGAAGCTTCCTTCATTTGTTGCTTCTCATAATTACTTATAGTGATCACTTGTTCGATGTGATGGCTAATATTATTATTATAAAAAAATGTAATATCTTTAAAAAATACAATTGTTAAATAATATATTATGCATATGACATTATTAAGGTCAAATACCTCGAAAGTCTTCTGACTATTTTATTTGTCCGTTTATTGTTTTTTTTTTCTTATAATAATTACAATAATAAATTATATTTTATCTTATATTATATATATATATATTTTTTTTCTTATAATAATTACAATAATAAATTATATCTTATCTTATCTTATATATATATATATATATTTATATATTTATACTTATTATAACATATATGTTAATAGTAAATTAGCAGATCCTTATTGCTAATTTAATACATCCTAATTTAAAATCTAATATTACTCCAAGAGATTTAGCACAATCACTTGGAATGATAAAAGTAGAATCAAAGGTAATAGTAGGAACAATAACATGTTTAAGGTTAATGTTAAGTTGTTTAGTTTTAAAAGAGTTAGAAAAAAGGTTATTGAGAATAAGCAACTTTCTTACATTTCGATCACACAAGGTTAACTCATTAGGTACATTCATACTACAAGTAGTAACTTTCTAGTATAACTTAATATCATCAGCATATATAATATAGTTTATATTAGGAAATATCTTAGATTATAAATCATAAATAACAACGGGCCTAATACAGATCTTTACGGAACACCATATATTAGAGATTCATTTGGTAGACAAATACCTTTAATATATGTATAGTATGTTCAGATAGATAAGAAATTAACAAATTTAGGGCAGCACCATTAACACCTATTATAGTCTATAAATAAGAATATTGTAATATAAAACTATCAAATGCAGAAGATATATCAAGAAGAATTAACTACGCATGTTCAGAATCATCTAAGTAACTTATTATCTCATTAGTAAATTATTAAAGTAGTTTCTGTATTATGTCCTAGCCTATCATTAAGTACTCTCTGATTTGTTTACTAACAACTTTCTTAATTATTTTACTTAGCATAGGTAAAATTATGCTATACCTATAACTAAACCTATGCTATACCTATAACTATAGTTTCGATATAGGTCTATAATTTGAGAGATTTGAACAATCTAAGTTAGATTTATTTAACAACGGAGTGATTAACGCATGTTTAACTATAGTAGGAAAATTAGATATCTATAAAGAAAAGTTAATAATAGAACAATAATACGGCACTAGGACGACCTTTAAGACAGTTTTTAAATGGTACCATTAGTAGTAGTCGACGAGGATAACATAATCATAACATATTTATCCTATATACTTGTAGTTTATGTTTCGTATAACGTATTATATACACGCATTAATTATGAAATGTATTCAACACTCATAAAATATACATAAAATACTATAATTATTAAATAATATATATATATATATATATATATATATTGTGTATACATACAAAAATATCATAGTCATTTTAACTTGATAACCTAGTAATTTATAAAATAAGCTAGTCATTTTTATTTGTACAAGCTATAGCTTACGTACACAAAATGAGCTACAGCTCCTACTATATAGTCAAATGCATGTGTTGTAAATTATGTTTCTTCGAAATTATTTTATAATTTATCATCATTAATCTTAAAACAATATTTATATATATATATATAAACTATGTACATTGTACAACTTACGTTAATATTTCTAATACAATTGTATCACCATTATAATTCCCAGTTTTTACAAACAATGACACGTATATATTTTAAATACAATGTACAAGTTGTATTATGACATTTTCTTGTATATTTTCCCTAATTAATATTAGTTAAAATTAGCGATTTTTCTAATAATCGATAACATATGTTATTAATATTTATTTGTTTATGAAATTTATAAATATAACTAAATTAAAAATTGTGTTAGTTATATTTCATCAATGTACATTTTTTTTTATATTTATCACCTTTTTCCGACTATTTCGCACTGATCAAAACCCAAATCACACCCCTATATATAGGTATACCTATAGGTAGGGGAAAGTCCCCGATTACCGACCCCTAAATGATTAGTTGTAATAACTTATTCAATATTAAATATTTTTATTTGAAATTTTTTAATTTTTGTAATATAATGGCAATGAATAATGTGGCTATTTTAAATTTTTGATATACTTATATTTACAAGAATATACAGGGGGGTCGGTAATCGGATACATGTGCCTAATACCGACCCCCTGTCCCTATCACCGACCCCCTAAAATAATCGTGGTATAAATAATTGTAGTATTATAATATCCAATAAAAATGGTAGATATACATAAATATAATTAATTATAATATGACGTAATTTATTTTTTATTGAATTTATGCTTTACTAGTAATATTAAATTTAAATTTAAACTTTATAGTAATTATATTAAAATAGTGTATATTATTATTTAATATTTATTTATTAATCAGTATGTATATAATCAACTGGAATCATGAATCCTAAATATATGTCAATGATACACAAATAAGTTATAACATAATTTAAAGTAAAATACGGATCTATTTTGATTGGATATTATAAATCACATGGGATCGGTATTAGGGTAATTTAGGGGGTCGGTAATAGGAAAATCATATGGGTTGCTATAATTAAGATATATTGGTTAATAGTTATTCAAATTAAATTATTTTTACAATATTTATAAAAATTGTATTGAACTACAATATTATGCACAACATTAAGTTTTCTTTTAATTAATAAAGTATTTACAATGATTTAAAAAAAGTTATTATTCAAATATTTAAAAAGTAAAAACAGAATATTACATTTGATCAAATAACAATTGAAGGATTAAATATTTTTTTAAACAAAATATTTATTCATATTTATCATTAAATTACTAACAGTTCATGTTTATATAATTTTTTGATAACTCTTATATTTACTGAGATACGAATGGGGGTCGGTATTAGGAGGGGGTCGGTAATCGTGGACTTTCCCCTATACCTACACATGCACTTAATTATTAATATTATGGCAGATCACCAATCATATCAATTACCGTATATGAAGATTTCTTTAACTCATTATATTACTAAGACAATTCATCGTCTTATCGTGTACTGGCTAGGCAAGAGATGCCGTGACATGAGTTCATACGGCTCATATAAAGACAAATCGAAACCCGACCTCGACCATATCTTCGAGTCAGGTCCGACTTAAAGGGAGGGTTTAAAATAATTTAAATTAATTAAATGTGAACTACTTAGGTCGATGTGAAAAGTGAAATTTATAACAATTTATAAACGTACACGAATATATAGTGGAACACGTACAATGTACAATGTACGACGTACATGAAGATGTTGGAGCAAATGCTAATAGTGATCACCATTAATTAATGGAGGTTAGCCACCTCATATATTTCTGATTTTAAGATAAAATAGTATAAAACGAATTGATAAATAATTATAATTGATTGATAAACTTGAAAGCAATAAATTATATTAGAAAAACGTAGGGGTTCTTAAGGGTATCTTAACCACTATATATAATACAAAAAATGTATATATATATACATTGTTTGTACCTATAGGTACGTTTATAGGGGATAGGTAACCTACGTTTTTTTTATTAAAATTAAATATGATTAAATATATTTTAACTATAGTTTCTGATATTATTAAAAATTATATTGATTATAAATTAAGAAATATTTCGCAAGAACATCGTTGGCCTATTCTGAATCAGCTTTCTCGGTTATTGCTCCGAAAAGCTGGAATTCACTGCATTATGATATTCGTTGTACAACATCACTTTCATTGTTTAAAAGTAAAATTTATGTCCTGTTTAAATCAATGTAATTCGTTCTATTTTGTTATTGGTTTTCTATATATTTTTGTTTTTTATTTTTAGTATCTAATGAAGCCTATAATCACTATGTGATTTTGAAGTCATAATAAACTATATTTTATTTTATATTTATATATACATATATATATATATATATATATATATATATATATATATATATATATATATGTATATATATATATATATACATATATATTATAGTATATTTTTAATTAATATATTATTATATTTTATAAATGATCCTGAATATATCATAATATTCGCCTATGTATTAATTCCATAATAGAAGCACAGTCTGGATTACATAAGAGTCGGTTACGTAATATTATATAAGTGCGACGCGGTAACGTATCTGAGATCAATGTTTGTTTGTTAATCCGCTTGGTCGTTAGGTAAACATGTAAACATTGAAATATACACGCTAGGGGCGTTGTTGTTTTCGTATCACTGACCTGCGCTACATAACGGTGCTAGATTAGATATTAGAGATTAGATCAAATAGGATATCGTACTAATACTTTCTAAAATATATATTTATCGTACTATTACTACTAATACTACTACTACTACTACTACTACTACTACTACTACTACTACTACTACTACTACTACTACTACTACTACTACTACTACTACTACTACTACTACTACTACTACTACTACTACTACTACTACTACTACTACTACTACTACTACTACTACTACTACTACTACTACTACTACTACTACTACTACTACTACTACTACTACTACTACTACTACTACTACTACTACTACTACTACTACTACTACTACTACTACTACTACTACTACTACTACTACTACTACTACTACTACTACTACTACTACTACTACTACTACTACTACTACTACTACTACTACTACTACTACTACTACTACTACTACTACTACTACTACTACTACTACTACTACTACTACTACTACTACTACTACTACTACTACTACTACTACTACTACTACTACTACTACTACTACTACTACTACTACTACTACTACTAATACTACTAATACTACTACTACTACTACTACTACTACTACTACTACTACTACTACTACTACTACTACTACTACTACTACTACTACTACTACTACTACTACTACTACTACTACTACTACTACTACTACTACTACTACTACTACTACTACTACTACTACTACTACTACTACTACTACTACTACTACTACTACTACTACTACTACTACTACTACTACTACTACTACTACTACTACTACTACTACTACTACTACTACTACTACTACTACTACTACTACTACTACTACTACTACTACTACTACTACTACTACTACTACTACTACTACTACTACTACTACTACTACTACTACTACTACTTTTATTAGTTATAGTACTTTTACTCAAATATGACCTCCTCTAATACTGATGAATTCACTTTGGATTTTATCAAAAAGCCCACTTATGGAGAACTATGTGAAAGACTTACAGGTTTATATATTGACATATCGACACATTTTAGATTGATTAGATTAATTTAATTTTTAATTAATTTTCAAATCTTGTTATATAATTATAAATAGAAGGATCCTAATACTATTGAGAAGTATCTAAGTATTAAATATATTTAGTATAAATTAATATATATATATATATATATTAAGTTTAATTCTCGGTTTAATTTAATACATTTTTATAATAAAGGTTATAAACCGAAGTGTGTTATTCTATTATTCGTCATTTTGAGTCTATTTTATTGTTATACGTTATTATATGATATACTTTACACACACGAGTATACCTGCACGATATGATATTATAAATACATATATGTAATATTATAGTCATATTTTTACTTACATTTTCAATATTATTGCTACGGCATGTATTCAAACTAAGCTATAATTTCCAATCATTGATACATTTAAAATAAATGTGTTTTGTAAACAATATGTTCTTTTCGTAGTTCGACCGGCAATAGATCACATTTAACCTTGATCAAACAAATGATACCTTCATACGATACGTTATCAATCATTCAGAAAAGTAATTACACGTACACACTCCTACTTCCACCTATAGCACTAGGTACGTATCACATACTCTATGGTGAATACCGTCAGTACATACATTATCATAGTTCACGTGGAATCAATGTACGATGAATTAGTAGCAGATTTGTCTACGAGCGCGCTGATTGATCTCAAGAATAATCCAAGAATTAGCTCAGAAAAGTGGAGTCGAAAACAGAAATTACAAGTGCTATTCAAAGCTAGTTGTTATTGCATTATTACATAATTATTTTAATATATCTTAATTATTTATGAATTATATGATGCGTAGAACAATTTATAATTAATATAAATATCGTAAGTAATCGTAATATAAATTAATCTATGACGTAATACAAAATGAAACCTTTATTACAAAATATTTTTAAAATATGAAATTATTAAAATACATTATTCTCAGTCGAAATATTTATATTAGTAACATATAATATTAATAACACAAATTCAATTAACGAATTATTAATGTATGTCTAATAAAGTTATTATTAAACTAATGTATGAATCTTGTACAGAGTATATATAGAGTATATATAGTATATATAGTATATATATATATATATATATATATATATATATATAGTATACTCCTCTGACCATAGTGCACCTCACAAGTCCGGTGTACGTTAAATTAATAGTAGGTATTACACAATATATTGTATAATACATTACATAACATTATCCCAACCATATATATATATAATATTTACTATATTTTATAAATAATTATATATATAGAAGTGATCTTATATAATTGTGTATAAATAATGTATCGGCTCTCGTTAAAACCATGTAGGCTATGCTTTTGCCTTAATATGAGAGCGGCTATGAATGGATATTATAGCTATATGGTTATAAGTGAACACTTCATCTAAGTTTCGGGATGATAGGACTCCACCAAAATTAAATAACAATACAAATAATAAAAACCATAGGTATATAATAGAGTAATCTAAAAAATTAATTCGATAATTTTATTATTTCAATTATAATTTATATATATATATAAGGTATCGACATATGTATCGACAGCCACATGTATCGAAATATCGGTTATAATGACAATTTAAAATATATTTTCTAAAATTGTCATCTAATACATTCCAAAGCATATCGCGTGTATCGAAGATACTGATGTATCGACAATATTTTGAATTTTGCTACAAGTGTATCGATATTATGAACATATAATACAGCGTTAGCATGTTATGCATATGTTACATAGATAGTTGAGAATAAACAAAGCACGCACTTTAGTATTATCAAATAAGTTACGAAGTTATGAAAACTACTATATATATGTATTATTATGGAATCACAATAGTATAGGGGAGGGAAGGGGGTAGTGGCCGATAATTAATATGCCTCAGAAGATTTCTAATATATCGATATATATATACTGAATTTTAGGCCCTTTTTTAGAATTAACTAGAAATCATATAGTTCTAGAATACTGTGATTTCACTTTTATATATAAAGTGTTTATCCTAATAATATAAACGTTTGATTAGGCATTAAAAAAGCACTAAAATAAGGCAAGGCTCTAGTAGTGGCCGCTAGTACCAGAAAATGCGATAGGTGTCTCGTAATGTATTCGATTTATATTTTTTTAATTATGTAATATTAAATAATTATATTTATGATGCATACGCACCTTATTTGATTCAATGATTTAATTATATACACACATACTATTATATATAAATAAGCATAAATATATATAATCATGTTTTTTGTCAAAATTTGACAAAAAATGATTATATAATAAATTAGAGTAATTAATTATTTATTAAAAAAAAAAATACTATATATTATAGATATTTGGATTATCTAAATATTGTATATATAACTTGTTATCCTATCAAGCACCATTTAAGCGTTAATTAAAACGGCCACTACTCCCTCCTCGGCCACTACCCCCTTCCCTCCCCTACACTATGCACACATTTACACACACGAATGTATAATCTTGATAAGTAATGTATTTAAGTTACTACCCAGCATCTTTAATTGTCATTAACGCAATATTGAACCATGCAATATAGATACAATGAATACACGCAGAAGTGCACATTTGTATTCATTAATTACTGACAGATATTATTTTTCATTTATTAACATTGTGCCAGACTGAATAATGTAGATATTTCTTGTACTGATTATATAACTGTATATGATAGTATTATCCTATACGATACACATATCAATATCACATATTGTTTATAATAGTAATATCATAAATGATTATGACATGATTATATATATTAGTCCATTAGTATAACATCTACACACTATATTCTTGAAATTCGAATTAATGTACAAAATTATATATATATTAATAATTATATATATATCGATACATATAAATAAGATTTATAAAATATATATATATATATCCTATCCATGCATGTATCTCATAATATATTAGAAGGTGATAGGTTAAAGTTATTGGAAATATAAATGATGCATCTAGTTGTAAATAATAGAGTAAATATATGTATTTATTTTGTATTTAAAATGGCAGACGGTTTGTTAGTTATGGAGTATATTATAACATTTCCAGGTAACATGTGTATTTAATTAATTAAATAGCACAATTGTGCTCACTAATATAAATATTTTAAGCAATAATAATATATAATAACAATACAGCTATAGCTGTAAATTATAATTTATAAGTTATTATTTCTAACTAATAAATCATGTGATATTTTATATAGTTTATTTATACTCGATTATAAATAAATATATTACACATATAATATAATTTAACTAATAGGTTATATATACACATATACATATATATATATAATATATTATATATATATATATATGTGTGTGTTTGTGTATATATATATAACGCTAGTACGATATGCATTACTATAAAGTACATACACCATACACATAAACTCTAAAACCGTAACTCCTTTCTTCAGTTGATAGATATTCATAGATTCTCGTGAACACCGCGCCGCCTCATTCGCTAACTACCTGCACACCAGGGGGAACCATGAAGCCGTTGCCATAGTAACACAGATCATCTCTCTCCTACACACAGTCACCGGTAGGCGTCTATGTGGGTGCGTGTAGTTGTGTGGGTGCGGGTTTGTATGTGCAGTGTGTGTTTGTGTTATTGTGGGTGTGTTTGGTGATGTGTTCGTGAGGGGATACTTGCGTGTATGTGTGTGTTATGTGTTTGGGTATGTTTGTAAGTGTATGTGTGTGTGTGTCTGTGTGGATGTGGGTGATTATACGTGTTAACGTATGTGTAGGTGTATGTGTATGATTGTTACACTAATACGGTTGTTAAAGCGGTGTTTAACTTTGCGTTATAGGGGTTCACACGATCCATACGATTATTATCGGTTCAAATACTGGTTTCGCACGAAAACATATAACATGTTCTATTTTTACCGTAGGTATATAAATAATAGGAAATCTGAATTTTTGTGTGTGATAACTTTCTCAGGGCAAGTTTCAAACATTCTAACGAGACAGGAATTTCACGAATCCTGTTAAAACTCTATTATACTAACCTAAACTTGTTTAGCTTTGTGTTGCATCACTATCTTAGTTTAACAATACCGTAGTTTAACGCTAACCATATGTTCCGTGCACGCCCCATGTAGATGATAAATCCTACAAAGCGGCCCTAGACGAAGGAGAAATAACCTTTATGGAATGTTTCCAACCCGACAGAGCATTTCTAATGGTTTGTATTACTTTATATACATATGTGGCCTAACTAATACGACATTATATCGTATTCCACTGAGTTCACAGTGTATAATATACACGCAGATTTTCCGATGGAAAGATATTGTATTTTGGCAAATTTATGTATCTCAATAATTTGAATAATAGTATTTCCACATATGGACATTATTTTAACATTATATATATAAAGATATATTATTAAAATTTATAATTCATATTATATAATATTTATATTGTATAATATATAATATATATATATATTATAATTTAAAAAAAAAATCGATATCATTAATGTGAATTGTATTTCTACAGTGCATATGTGTATTATATAGGTGTATTTTCGACATTTAACATTTATTTTTTTTCATGTGATAATTTTCAAACTAATAATAATATTATTAACTATTATATAAATTGTATACACGATTTAAACTCATGTACAGTATATATTGTACATATAGGTAAACATATATATATATATATATATATATATATATATAGTACAGAATATTCAGTATTCTATAGGTTAATTACCTAAATATTTTATAATTATTATTATTTTATATAATAATATATGATATATATATATATATATATATATATACGATATACAGTATTGATCATTCGTTCCAATATTAAATAAATGTTTCCATCTATATATAAAAGCTGTTTAATCTAAATTATAAATGTTACTCTCTATTTTACTTTCACTTTCTCTCTCTCTCTTTCTCTCGGTTTCTATCTACCTATCTCGTTAATTTTCCAATATTGTAATATTCTACTTATACCGTTAAGTTACCGTGTATATAACGTTATAGATAGTATTGTCACTGGCATCACCATTTACAATACCGTTGACTTATGTATAGTTGTCATATTCCGTTTCTCTATTCAATAAGTTTACTTTTCACCCGCATAGAATAGTTTGCAAATTTATATTATTTCAAAGTATCGAATTATATCATTTTAAATCGGTCATTAACACATTATACAGATACATTTTAACAAATAGCCATAACATTTTATTATTCAATATTTGTATTGACAAATTACAATATATTGTATATAAATATATATATTTATATTTTATGATTAAAGATATTATTTTAATTTAAAATTGTATTTAATATTTTTATTCAATAGATAACTGAGGTATCCATATGCTGTACTCATGTTCGAATATGAATACCTGTATTATAATACCGACATCATATATAAAATAAAATATACTATATGTTATTGCTGAAACAATCAGATAAATTAAAATTACATTACTTATAATTAATATTATGAATAATTTAATATACTTTAATTTGTAATTAATTATTAATTATTAATATTTTATTAATTAATGATTACAAGTGAAGTATCTAAATAATAAGTATGACACATATAAATAAATTCATAATATTAATATTATAAAGCACGCGATTTTTATTGAAATTATAATAATTCACATTCTGCGAACTGATTGGTTATAGGGTTTCCGCATCAAAAGTATCCGACGGACACTGTCCGTATTATGGATTTATATAACCTCTAGATATATGCTTATAACTTAATATGTGATACAAATATAGAAATTATGTATATAATGTTTAGCATGATTTAGTTATTAATAATATAGTGTTATATGTTATAGTAATACATTTGTACCTATATGCATACCTATAAGCATGCTTGAGAAGGTTTTAACTTGAAATTATTTTTCATAAATTTATTAACGTAATACAAAAATCATTTTATTGGATATATCACCATTATTTTGAATATTTAAAAAAATACTATTTAGACTATTTAAATAATTATCAATAGTTATTCATTAAACATTTTATTATAATATTGATGGTTTCTGAGATACCGAGAGTGTCGGTATTAGCATAATCTGTATATACATGTAGGGGAAAGTATCCGAATATGGACAGTTACCTAATACTATTATTATATATATATATATAGAAATATAATCTATAGTTGCATCTATATAACGGTAAATTTATAACTTATGTTATTAGATATTTGTTACATTTCTACATAACCTTCACCCTACGTACAATATAATTATCGTTCATGATCTGCAATATATATTCATATATATATATATATATATATATATATACATATTATATGTAGAAATGTAGCAAATATCTAATACGATAAGTTAGAATATTACCGTTAGATAGATGCGTCTATATATATTCATACATAATTCACCTAGTAAGTGTACTTATTGTTTATTTGCATTCTAAAGTACCTGAACTCGCAAGAAGTACTCAGCGAGGAGATGGTAAAGAAGGTATTGTGTAGACCGAATAGAGCCGATAGAGTCCGCCAGCTGATGGAATTTCTTAAAGGTATTTACTAGTTATTTACTAGTTATTTCATTTAATAAACCGTTAATATTTCTCCAACTCTTCAACTCTAATCTACTTCATCATTATTATAACACGAATAATTATTATACATTGATATCACCAATATGAATAATATTATGTTTATATAATATGTATTATAGGTTTATATATATATATATAAATATTATTTTTCTATTCAAAATAACTCATATTTTAATATAATATGATAAATATATTATAAAACTGTAATATAGTGTGCGCTATTAATCGCTCACACTCGTTCTCGCACTCAGTCGATCTCGCACTCACTAGGTCTCGGCTGCAGATCTATACGTGTGTTCACCGAAGCACTCAGGCATAACGATCAGGCTTTTCTCGCCAACATTATCACCATGCGTCTGTTCGACAAACTAGCCGGCGATATAACTCCGTGTATGAATTACTGAGAGAGCGAATGCGCACCGCACTCTCGGTGTGCGACCGCACCTATACTGCGCGATGTCGCACTCGATCATCGAGTAGTGTTAATTCGTAATTTAATAAATTTACTTTCGTAATTTGTTATAGTGTATTTCTATGATTTAGAATACATAATCACAAAAAGATAATAACATGCAGGTAGTAATAACATGTAAGTATTAATAATCAAATAATCACATATATTTATGAATTTATTAACTGTATACATTACAAGTGAAATGTTCATATTTAATGAGGTGTAGATGACATAATTTGTATCAGATAATATACAATATTTAATCTCATTATATTTAATCTATATATATATATTATTTTAAATCAATATACTAAATGAACTTAGAAATATAAGCAATTTAATTGAACCAGAATACCTAATTAATCAATATATATATATGTATAATTTTAAATCAGTAAACTAAATAAACCTAGAAATATAATAAGTCATTTATTGAATCTGAATTCCTAAGTATTATAACTACCTTACAATACTAAATAGGATCATAAATAGTATTTAGTGAATATTAAATTAATTTTAAACATGACAAATCGACTATTATAAAATAAATATGTTTTATGTCAGTCATAGGAATTTCTCAAGTATTCTCAAGTAATCGATTACAGATGCATATACATATGCAGATCTGCACTAGTATGCTATAGTATACTTACAACAGCATTTCGTGTTTCAACTAATTAGTAATAACTATAGATGTAACAACTAGATAGGACTATAGTCCTATAGTCTCTATAGAGACTACCTACATATTTGAAAATTTTCTAAACATATTTAATATTTGGAATAAGTTTATAAAATAAACATATATATTTTATAATTAGGAAATATTGTAACTGGCGTATGTTAGTTACTAAACTTCGTACTGGCAAACTGCTGTGTTATGTATACTGGTGTTTAAATGGTTATGTAATATAAAGGATTGGTTTCCTCACATAATTGGCGTAGCTTCGAGTGATTATCGATAGGGATTAACTACTACTTATTAAACAGGGTATTGTTAGAAGGTCAATTATTGCTATTCAGTTAAAAGAAGATTATAGAAATCCTAAGTAGACTATATATATATATATAGTATTTTATTTCGACACGTTTATAAAATGTTACTGAAATACGGAGGCTAAGTAATTAATGTTTACATTTCGAAGTGGGAAAGTGATTTTTATTTAGATGTTATAAGACTTATGTATACAATATTATTGTAGACAATTTTAGTGAATATTGTCAAAGCGATTGCTATCAAAAACTAATATAATATTGCATTGAAAAGTATTACATAAACATTATTCAATACGATAATATATGAAAAAAGTTGTCACACCTCCATTCTTTAATATATGAATATTGTATCCATAGGTTACCTAATTCAAATTATAGTAGATATGATATATTTTTTTCTAGAAAATATCATAAAATGTGAGAACAAAATATATGGTTCGTATATTATATCTTTTTTAATACTATAAATATTAAATTTCTATAAATATTGTTTTTTAATAACACGTTTTATATACTTCGGACATAATACTTTATTGTAAAACAAAAATAAATGTCGTTAATTTCTTTGATTTAGATAAAAAAAAATTAAATATCGTTAAGTTTCCATAATTTTAACATTTATTCTATGTATACATATTATACTATTACAATTTACTAAATAAATAAAAAATATTAATAGGTTAAAAGTCACTTCTTAGTCATTTTTTAAATCGATTTATTGTCATCAATTATTTCATCATTATGTCATCATTATCGATCAATTTTCGGGGATACCGATGTTAAATTTCGTATACGAAATAGAATAAATTCTCTCCATTTTAAACTTCGAAGAATTATCGCCTATTAAAAAATAAAAAATAAAAAAATTATAGTTTTTATATAATATTAACTTATTATTATACTGTGTATAATGTCTAATCAATTATTCAAATTTGCCTATAGGTTAGCTAAACCATATTCAATATCAATATCCTACACAGTATACTGTGGTATACCATATCCTTTGCACGCGTAGCCAGAAATATCAGTATGGTGGGATATGCCCCCAAATTAAATGTTGATTATACATTCATATTTAGTATAACATATTTAGTAGGACATTGATAAATATCGAAATGCAGAAAATAATCATATATATGGATACATTAATTTATTATTATAAGTATATGCTCTTACACATCTGATTAATAAATTTGTAATGTAATTATTAAATTTTAAATATAGGTTTACCATATATTATGCCATATAATAAGATTAAACAAAGCAATCAAGGAGTATTTGTGTGTGATGTATATATACCCAAGAAACCAAAGTAGGTGTAAAAATGGTATGCAAATAGCGCATTTACAACGTTGTAAATTTGGGTGCTTTGTGAACAAATAAAAACTAGTGCATATACACCATTCTCCACCTATAAATACAACTTTATAATGTTAAAATAAAAATAAAAATAGTGCATATACACCATTCTCCACCTATAAATACACCTTTATAATGTAAAATTAAAATAAAAATAGTGCATATACATCATTCTCCAACTATAAATACAACTTTATAATGAAAAATACAAATTGTGCATATACATCAACCATTTGTATTTTCTTAATTATCAATATAATTATGATTTTAATTGTTGTTCAAGGTGAAACTTGAATAAAATAATTGTGATTTTGTAAAATACTATAATGATTATTCAATAAAATATGAATTTTAAAATAATAACTTATTTATTAAAAACAGAATATTAAATTAAATATAAAATTAAAATAATAATTTATAATTAATTTATATTAGTAATAAGTTAATAAATATATTAAAATAAAGAAAAAGTAAAATATTATAATAATTAGGATTAAATTAAATAAAATATAAATATATATATATTATTAATTTATTTATTTAATTTTTACAGTTATTACAAATTAATAGTATTATAAAGTATATGGTGTATTTACACTATTCTACACCTATTTTTACAATTAATTTGAAATATAAGTTGTATTTTTGAGTTTAAATACAACGTATTACACCTATACACAAATAAATGGTGTATTTACATTATTCTACACCTATTTTTACAACATAATTTGAATTATAAGTTGTATGTTTGAGTGTAAATATAACGTATTACACCCATACACAAATAAATGGTGTATTTGTACTATTCTACACCTATTTTTACAACTTATTTTGAATTATAAGTTGTATTTTTGAGTGTAAATACAACGTATTACACCTATAAAATATAAATCGTGTATTTACACTATTCTACACCTATTTTTACAACTTAATTTGAATTATAAGTTGTATTTTTGAGTGTAAATACAACGTATTACACCTATAAAATATAAATGGTGTATTTACACTATTTTACACCTATTTTACAACTTAATTTGAATTATAAGTTGTATTTTTGAGTGTAAATACAACGTATTACACCTATAAAATATAAATCGTGTATTTACACTAATCTACACCTATTTTTACAACTTAATTTGAATTATAAGTTGTATTTTTGAGTGTAAATACAACGTATTACACTTATACACAAATACATGGTGTAGTTACACTATTCTACATCTATTTTTACAACTTATTAAAAATTATAAGTTGTATTTTTGAGTGTAAATACAACGTATTACACCTATGAAATATAAATGGTGTATTTACACTATTCTACACCTATTTTTACAACTTAATTTGAATTGTGAGTTGTATTTTTGAGTGTAAATACAACGTATTACACCTATACAAATATAAATGGTGTATTTACACTATTCTACACCTATTTTTACAACTTATTAAAAATCATAAGTTGTATTTTTGAGTATAAATACAACGTATTACACCAATACACAAATAAATGGTGTATTTACACTATGTTACACCTATTTTTACACCCAATTACAACCAAATACAACCAATCGAAACCTAACACACCTACTTTGGTTTCCTGGGATATATATATATATATATATATATATATATATATATATATATATATATATATATATATATATATATATATATATATTAACATTTAATATATTATATATAATATATATATATAATATATATTATATTTGTATTAGGCTTACATATAAATAACGAAGTAATCTATTATAAATATGTTTCTACTCTTTGACTAAATAGTTTATATATCCTGAAATATCCCTATCATTAATTCATTCAAGTTTAAAACCTATTTCTATAGAGTATATACAACATATCTTATTTTAATACAAAATAGTGTATTTTTTGTAATTCTATTATATTTCTGACGATTTTATTACAAACTTTTAATATTACTTTATTCACGAGACTCACTAATCATAGATGGAAAAGTTTCAATAACAATAAAACATTAATATATATATATATAATATATATATTATATATCCGTTATAAAATACAGAAGTTCACTATTCATTTTTTAAATCAATTGATTTATATTACTCATACAATTTGTCCTAGACCTAGGTATATACTAGTCATAGCTATATCTACACACTAATTGTACACCTTCAACTTTACATAATCCGTTATGCAAGTAATATGTTCAAACTAACTTATAAGTATATAACTATAGTTTCAATATCTTTATTATGTATATAAACTATTCGAAATGACCTAGTAGAGTTTATATTGTATTGATAATGAATTAGACAGTTTTACTTTCATGTGTGCTTTTATTTCGAATTATCGGATACTCATTTCTATAGATTCTACGAATTATCATCCATATAGTATTATGAAGAAACTATATATATATAATTAATCTAGTTTGAATGTAATATTGTTACTAGTCCATATCATAGTCATTCTTATCATTGTAGGAATGTTTCTAGAGCCTGATGAATTATTATTTCATTCTCACATGTAGGTACCTACCTACTCAAATTCCACAATTTCCTATTGTAGTTAGAATATATTTGAATGTCTTTACTTCTTAAAGTTGTATCTCGTTCATACTGATATCGAAATGAATATTCTAATTATTGATATTAACTAATAATGTACTTTTAATTTACCATGAATTTGTTGTCATTACTATTTTACATTCGTTAGTCACCTGTCTAGTTGTATGAATCATATCTTATAGTTCTTCATTTATAAGCTCATCAGATCATTGTCATTAGTGAATCTCAAATTTATAATCCTTATTCCATACATTATGAATTATATATCATGATCATATATCGTATATTCCATTTTTAGGAAGATATCATATCACCATTGATATTAATTGTATCTTTATCATATACAATGTATCTTATAAGCATTATAATGCTGAATGCTCGAATATTATTATTTAGGAGGATTGCACTATATGACTTATTATATAATGATTGCATGATTTTAGTAGTTTATAATTTATTTCAAAATACCCCAAACTACACGTGATTGAAGGCCTTCTTGGTGTATATGAAAGTGTGATGTAAATCCTTTATTTTTAATTGGTTTCCATAATTACTTTGCAGTTCAAAATGTTTCCAATGTTGCTTCTCCCACTAAGTAATCCAACTTGATCATCTGTAAGCATTTCTCAATGAATTTAATATTTCAAGTTTAATTAAGAAGTATGTTGCCTCATTTATGACTAATCCACGTTAATATGACGGTAGTTTGAGTATTTTATTGTATTATCTTTGTTTGTAATCGGAATGATGTAGTCCATTGTTTAGTATATTGTAAATTGAAACCCAATGACTATATAAATAAATAATGTGTAAAGAGTTGGTGATAATGATAATTAATAAACATTATTCTACTATCCAATTATATAATTTCTAATAATATTTTATATAATTTGTTTACAAATAAAAAATTATTCTAAGAATATTTATATTATTAATTAAAAGATAATAGAATAATGATTTAAATATCATAACATACGAGTTTAGATCAAACGTCTATGATTTTATATCTAAATTCAACATTCATCTTCCTTGATTATTATTCATGCATTTACCATTGTTTACCTCCACTTATGTTGGAGAATAGGTATTTCATGTATTATTCTAAATCTTTGGAATTAATTTTTAGTTATGAAAATAACTATATTTATTGCTATAGCAATCTAATGATTGATATTTTTTAGTTAAGTTTACTACTAAATGTATTCCAATTTATTGAATACATGGACACATGGGTTTTATGGAGATACATAGTATATATTTGTTAGTGATTAATATATTATATTATACATACAAATATAACTGATAGATAGTAATTGTTCGAACACTATATTATCTGAAATAAACCATTTTAATTTTATTATAAATTCTCAGTGAGGGCAAAACTGATCCCAGGGAATTTCCCTCTCATGCCCTCTCCCCTATGGCTATGCGCCGCCTCGAGGTTTAGGGGCCTATCTGTTACATATATGGGACCTATATATCAGCGGAATACGTATTAGTTTAAAAGCGATATGTCCTATAACCCCTTGCAGGATGTAGTTATTCAGGGTGTATGCATATGTTTATTAATAACGTATGCATTACCATAATAAGAACTTAATTAAATTAACCTAATAAAGTATAAAGCATACTTATTATGTAATACATTAAATAATCAAAATAATAATAACAATTATAAATTATAATACCACACAATTGTCTGGGCTCTTCATAGTTATTTATGATTTCTACAAGTCTACGACTTATTTAGGGGTATATTTGTATATTGTTATTATTATTTTATTTTGGGGACTCCATTTTATTTCATCCAGGAATTCAGATAAAGTTTTTACTTGTAACCTAATGGCTCTATTATCGAATGGATCCATTCTAAGACGCTCTCGTGTTAAATCATAGGTTTAACGAGAGTTTTAACGAGAGCTGGTATTTTCATCCATTTATTTATACACAATTATATAAGATTACTAAATATTATTTTAACACACAGTTTATTGGTTTAGACTGGGATTGAACCGAATCATACTGACTCATTAGCCAAATGAGCTATATAATATATGTATACATATTGTGTCTATTGGTACCAGTTGGTCCAATCACTTGTATAATATCTAATGAAATCACCCGAATAACGATGTCAGGGGAAAGTAGGGAAAATAGTACATAACCATACATCGCAGGTTTTTTGTAAGTGGTTAATTAAATAAATATTAACATATTGAATAATTTTAATTTTGTTAACGTAATCATATAAATATAAGTTACATTTACAAGATTATACATCTTCTTTTATATATGAAATAACATTTTATATTAGAATATATTATTAATAAAAGAGTAAAAAAGGCTATATTTCGGTAAATTCGCAAACTCAGCGGTTTTTCCAAGAACGTCCGGTATGTGGCGATACATTATTAAGCTTTATTAAGCTTTATTAATCTTTATTAAGCTGACCCGTCATTCTAAAATTCAATATATGGGGAGGAACAGGGGTAGCGGCCGATGCAGGAGTAGTGGCCGTTTAATTAACGCTGAAATGGTGCTATAGCATATCTATAGAATATCTATAGATATGATAAAAAGTTCTATATACAATATTTAGATAATCAAAATGTCTATAATATAGAGTAATTTTTTTTAATTAATAATTAATTAATTACTCTACTTTATTAGATAATAATTTTTTGTAAAATTGTAACAAAAACATGATTTGGAAAAGCACTTTTATTGTAATACAATGAATATTTATTAAATATTTATTTGTTGTTGCATATTTATAAAATATAATTGCTTATCTATCATAATATGTATTTATGCATTCATATACATGTAATGGTAGTCATTTATGATACATATTCTAGACCATATGTAATCAATAGTAGTGGCCGAAAAAAATCGACAGTAGTGGCCGCCTTATATCCAATGAAAATTGAGTAATATAGAACTCATTTACATATTCAAATTCCATAATAATTTTTTTTTAAAAATTTTTTATGAAATTCTCTATAAAATTGCGTATGCACCACTTAATATTAATAATATGATACATTATATATATCTGAATATTTGTAATCTATCAATAAAACATATATGTTACATATATGTTACATATATATATATATATATATATATATATATATATATATATATATATATATATATCTGAATATTTGTAATATAAAATGAAACATATATGTTACATATATATTATATATTATATTATATATTATATATAGTTTAATTATTTTCGTTATATTATGTTTTGATCAACAAACACATTTGATTATCAATTTAATATTAACTATAAATTTCATTATAACATATAAATAATAATTAACAACCTAAATCAATAATAAAAATGAAATATATGTTATTTATTATAATATGTGTTATGATATTGTATATTTAATATAATATTAATATTAATATAATATTAATATAGGTAATATATCCTAATTAAGGTGCGTATGCATCACAAATATAATTAATAATCTTAACAAATTTAAATACAAATTAAATAATTTAAAATATTTAAATCGAATACATTACGAGACACCTATTGCATTTTCTGGTACTAGCGGCCACTACTCCTGTATACCTTATTTTTGTGCTTTTTTTTAATGACTAAGCAATCGTTAATATTATTCAATAATATACTTTATATATAAAAGTGAAATCACAGTATTCTAAAACTATATGATTTCTAGCTAATTCAAAAAAATAAGATATTCAAATTCAGTATTTATCGATATATTAGAAGTATTCTAAGGCATATACATTTTCGGCCGCTACTCCTGTTCCTCCCCTATTTAGATAAAATGTAAAACTATGTTATTCAATATTAAGAATTAATAAATATTCTTTAATTATTTTGCAATCATCATTCTCACCTAAGATTATCCCTTTAGCGAAAAACATAATAAATTAGAACACCATACAAATCAATCAATTATGTAAAAGTTATTGATTATTTATTTATTATAATTAAAAAAATGTATGTTAATATTTGTTTAATCCTTTATAATATGTAAAGTTTTTCTGAAATATTAATAGATATTTAGATATAAATACCCGTGAAGTATTGGAACTTTGCCCTATAGTAAGTTTCCTCTATAGGAACTTGAAACTTCACACATATGACATACATACAGACTATGATATACAAGATATCTTGTTTTAAAAACGAACTTTAAATTCATTAAATAACGAGTTATAATATTATTATTTAATTTGTTGTTGTATTTATATTACTAAGAATCACACACATGCACACGCACATATACGCACACACACAAACACACACATTAATATAGGATATAAACGATAATAAATTCATAATGTACGTTATCATATTTAATTGTATTATAATATGTTGGTTCCATGAATTTGATCTATCATTATGAACATATACACCACTATATGTTAAATTGTATATAATTTAATATAATGTCCTACTTAAATAGTGTATGGTAATTATATATATATCCGAGTACATATAGGTATTTATTATAATGATAGATTGATATCAACCTACATCTTTACTGCATATATTATATATGATATACTCAACTGACGTTCTTATTTACTATTACTTATTTATCTTATAATAATTCAGTATATATATAATATGATAATATATATATATATAATATATATATATATATATATATATATATATATATATATTATCATATTATATATATATATATATATATATATAATATTGTGAATTTACTGTTAAGATAAAAAATAAATTAAATATTATTTCAAATATTATTAATTTTAAAATACAATATTATATTACATTGAACAAATTAATATACTCAAGTATAAATATAAATATACATATAAGTATACCTATACATATATTGTATAGTATTTTTTAATTTATTAATATTTTACTTAAATATTCTATTATTATCGGCATTATATTAAAAAGTAGATTGGTATTGGAGTATACAGAAGTGCTATTGTTGACATGAGAAGTGAATATTATAAATTGATTGACAGTTATCGTTACTCGGGCATGTAATGCACACTTTGTAGTGAGTGGATTGTATACGTACAGAGCTATAGAGCTATAGAGCTATATGTGATATATTAGCTATATATAGCCAAAAGTAACCGAATACGGACAGTGCCCGAATACGGTCACTTTCGTTATCTCCGAAACCACATACCACACACATAAATTGTAATGAATAAAATATTCATAATTATATAAATAGTCTACAAAAGTATTTTTTATTTTTTGATAAATTAACTTAATGATGATAAATCCAATAAACTGATTTTTGTATTACGTTTTTAAATTTTTTTTTAATGTCAACTTAAAACCTTCTCAAGCATATACAAATGTATCTATATAATAAATAACAATATATTATTAAAAAGTAAAGCATTCTAAACATTATATATATATATAATATATTTGTTATCAAATATTAATTTAGTTATAAGCATATATTTATATGTTATATAAATCCCTAATACGGAAACTCTAGATATCTTAATATAGCCTATATATAACCCTATATATACACCCTATAGTGTATCCTTATTAATACATCTAGAATATCCATATTAGGTATATAGGTCAGCTATATACGTAATATGTCATTATGACGTAATATCTTCTAGAACCAGTCAGCGCTCAACTATTATTAATTGTATACAAATCACGTGGCTTATAATATTAGTACTACCAATGAAGAACTATACATAATTTTATTATCTAATTTTATTATGTAGATGCTTCACTTCCAATTATTAATTAATAAAATAATAAAAATAAATAAATTAATTACTAATTAAATTATATTAAATTATTTATAAAATGAATTACAATTAGGTAATGTACCTATAAGTTATACATTATACCTATAGGTAAACATTATAATGTAATTTTAATTTATCTGATTGTTCATCAATAATATATAGTATATCCTAGTGGTATATAGTGTGTCCGTATTATAATAGGGTGTCCGTATTCAAACATGGGTACCGAATATGGACTCTATTAAATAAAAAGATTAATACAATTTTAAACTCACAATAATATCTATAATATAGATGATTATGATCATATAATATTATTATATTGTAATTTTGTAATATAAATATTAAGTCCTAAAATTGTAAGACCATTTATTGTTAAAGTGCCAGTATTAGGTTACTTTCCCCTAAAACTATAGTTTAAATATACAACTCTAATTCTTAAAAATAACAATAACAATAACATACACTCATACACACAATATAATTTCTGATCTTAATAAATAATTTAGTAACAACTTCCTGAAATTAAATACCAACAATAATGAATGCATATTATTCTCCACTAAATCACAAATTCCTTATCTTATCACAAATATATATATTTTCAACTCAAAGATTAAAACTAGCACTATAATAACAAATGTAGTTTTTAAATTTGATTTGAAATATCGACTCTCAAATATCATTAATAATCAAACTAAGTTTTAATAAATATAATAAAATATACCAAATACAAAATATAAAACACCTATTAAATAAACATACATTAAACATATGTTAATATATATTATTATCATCAGCAGTACTTACTTAACTTGACTATTGCAATAGTTACAACTTTACTAACTAACAAAACAGCTAATTAGAATAATCAATATAATAATAAACGCATCGTGTAGAATCATATATATACTTTCTAAAATAACACCTCAAATTCACTTTCTTAAAAACTTGTATGGCTTTTTTCCCCTTTGAATCCAGAGCTTCACTTACAATTATATACTAACTAATCCTGAATGTTAATATAATATTCCTTTATATTTATCATCTATTCTTGTCATATATATAAACAAAATAATATTAAGATCTTCCTTTGCCCCAATTCCTGAAATAACTGTAAAAATTCCTATATAATCATTTGAATACATAACCCAGTTCTGTGTAATAAACTTCCAAACCATATTCGTAAGAAACAAATACTCGTATATTTAAATAGAATGTATATAAGTACTTACTTAATAATAAATAACTTATTTAGTAGACTACCATAGACTTTTCTAATGCTTCTCAAAACCTTTGAAACACTACATAACTATACTAACTTATAAGTACAAAAATACATATATGTATGTATAAACATTATTGAATATATACATTATTTACTTGTAACAGTATCTACTGTAGGATATACAGTATATATATATATATATATAGGTATCCTACAGTATACTGTATATATGTATATTAATTTAACATATCGTACTTAGGTTACCTAGTTATAAACTAAAGCTTACTATTTCGATAATGGTAATTTAAACTTGGTTAATAAAACACGATATTAAACACTAGTATTATTCATTACTACCGTATACGGTAAATTATTAAAGTGTACCAAAGAAATCGTGTGATATATTACATTTACTCAAGTTTACTCTATACTCTACAGTTATCACATAATTATATGACATAACAACTTGTTTTTGTTAGTATCGTTTTTATATTTAGATATAACAATATTGTTGTAAATAATTATTCTCTGTTATAGGGGCGCATGAAGGTATATTTCATTAGGGGGAGTCCACTAATATATAATATATATATATATATATATATATATATATATATATATATATATATATATATATTTGTATGTATATAACTAATTAAAAAATATTAGATATTATATAAATAATGTAGTTTAAATAAAAGTAATACTATATTATAAGGTTATATTAATATATGGTAGATATAATTAGAAACAAATAATACTATATTATAAGGTAATATTAATAAATGGTAGATTTAATTAGATAAAATACATGATAATATATTCTATCTCTATTTCAATTTTCTTTACAAATGATGACATAAATTTAACAATATCTAATTCATCTATAGTGTCACTAACGTAGTAGTAGTAGTAGTAGTAGTAGTAGTAGTAGTTAGGGGCGTCGGAACAGGTGGGGGCGGGGGATATCGGACCACCCCATTCAAAAATATGGGGGGGGGGTTAAGTATGTTTTGCCCCCCCCCCCCATGAAATGTGTATTAATCAATTTGATATATATTAAATCTAGTATATTGTCTTTGTTAATAACAAATTTTTCTAAAGAATTTTACTAAACATTTGGGGGGGGGGGGTAAGTATTGTTTGCCCCCCCCCCCCCATCCATGAAACATGATAATATTCATGAGAGAATCTCTGAGAGATATTTGTTATCTGGCGATATTAAGAATGAATTATTCAGCTATATAAATCTGAATTATTAAATATTTGATTATAAGATATTAATGGAAGTTTCTCAATTCAATGTGATGGAATTCAAGATATATCCGGAAGTGAGCAGGACATTTTGGTGGTTCGATATTTGACATAAAAACTAGAAATTAAATAAATATGCATATTAATATGCAATATGACTGAGGATACAACTTAAATATAGTCTATATAGCATATAGCTATATATTATATAGCACATTTAATGTTATCTGAACTTTAACATCTTAACTTGCCTATTTCTAAATTAAGAAGACAGTCATATGACGGTGCAGCTAATATGTCTGGTCAATATAATAGTGTAAAGACTATAATAATGAATAGACAGCCATTAACTTTTTATACATAATATGGAGCTCATCGCTTAAACTTAATAGCATAATCATTAGATAATAATATAAATATAAGAAAAGCCTTGAGAGTGGTTCATGATGTGGGATTATTATATGAACAAACGATCAAATTCCGGATTATATATAGGTAATAATAATAACAATAATAATAATAATAATAATAACTAATATATTAGTATACTAATAGGAAAGCCTAATAACAAAGCAAAGACAATGAAACCAATATGCCCAACAAGATTGACTGCGAAAATTATGTATTAAAACAACATTAGATAAATATAGTGGTTTAATCGATGCACATAAATAATATAAAGAATTAGATTATATTACCAATGACCAAAAATATGTTGCAAATTTATTATTAAAAAATATGAATAAGTCAAATATTTTTTCTAAGAATATTTAAAGTTTGATATTTGAAAGCTTGGATATGAAGGTGAAAGCTTTCATGATACCAACAAATACTATTGAAGGTAACATTTATAAAAAATATACTTGAAAGCATATATGATTATAATTATATATAATTATAATAAAAATCAATAATAAATAAACATAAAAGATCAGATAGTAAAGATGATTCTAATTAAATTGAATAATGATAGAAATAATTTTCACACATTCATTGAAAATATAGAAACAAAAGTATTTTATATTTTATATATATACAATTTTTTATATTGATTCAAGGTTAATAACATTCTTTTATCAACATATTATATAAAACATTTTATAAAATACAAAATAGCTTATAATAAATGTTTATAATAAAATATTATAATAATTTATTTTTATTTTAAATATATCTAATTTAATTTTCTAAGTATATCTAAGTATATCTAATTCAGAGAATAATAATAAGACATATAATATAAATTATTATAAATATGTATGAGATTTATAGTAATTAAAGTTCAAAAGAATATGTAAGATACCTCATCTAGATAAAATAATATAACATTATTAATGTTATGTTAATATAAGAATGTGATTAGATATTATCAGTTAATATGTTAATATACTTTATCATTAATATTTACAGAATAAAATATGCTGAGTTGTTTGATTCCATAATGATGACAATTAAAACCAAATGTTATACTAAGAAAACATTAATTATACATTCTTATAAATTAAAGTAATCATTATTACAAATAATATAATTCATGAAAAAAAGGTTTGTTTTTTTAGATTAGTCTTATTAATCCTATTAATTTTCTAAACTAAACATATGTTATTAAAAAATGTATGAAGAATTAACGATTGAAATATCGAATTTCCATATGTTCAAATCAATCAATAAGTTCAATACCATCTGATGAGGATAAACATATACATGATGGAACAATTTCCTAAAATTCAAAAAATATTGTCTGGCATAAGAGATTTGATCAAATTGTATTGGTTTGCCCCTCAAGTTCTGTATCATGTTAGCATGGATTTAGTAAGCTACGAATAATAAATAGGTTGTTACGATTTACTATGCTAGATAGTAGATTAAATGCATTAGTATTGGCAAATATCAATCACAAAATAATTCACACAATTGAGATGGGTATATTTATAAATAAAAATCTATATTTATATAATAATAAATTAGTATTTATTTTCTAATATATTCCTACTCATTGTTATGCAAATTAAATATTATTAATTGCATATTAAAGGGTTAACATAGACTAAAGAGGTATACGATATTAATAAGATATAGTTAGTAATTATATTAGTAATACATAATAGGATATATAATATAAAATAGAAATAAATAGCCCCCCCCCATAAAAATATCGTTCCGACGCCCCTAGTAGTAGTAGTAGTAGTAGTAGTAGTAGTAGTAGTAGTAGTAGTAGTAGTAGTAGTAGTAGTAGTAGTAGTAGTAGTAGT